>JAINUT010000210.1:0-300731 GCA_020205555.1 Panax stipuleanatus
AAATTTGTACGTAAGGGCCATATGGCCATATGTACAATTTTTACACTCTGTAACTTTTGAAAACCCAATTATCAACAAAATTCCATGGTGTGATCACTGAAAGTTATGCATATATGGCATATAATGTTATGGACATCAATTAATATATATAGCCATATCATGAACAAGTCATTCAATTTAGTCTTTTACAGAAAACTTCAAAGTACGTTAATGGAAGTTTTGAAAACTTAATTAAGACGTAATTACATAAAATTGATCACTGTGATTTATGTATACATGGTATAAAACATGTTATAAACATAATTTTAACCCCATATAAAACCATATAACCAACAATGATTCAAAATTGACGATTACAGAGAACTTCAAAGTACGTAAAAATAGAAAGCTTAAAACTTAATATAACTGAATTTACCCTTGCTAGTTGGTGAAGATGATTCAAGGATGATGATATAAATTCTCAAATTCTTCTCCCTCAATCTTTTCTCTCAAAATTCTCTCTGATATGAATATATGAATTGATATAGTATATATGTATATAAGTATAATACGTATAATATATAATGGGTGAGTGGTTGTCAGTGGTCCCTTAGTGGGTTAACTGACCAACTCCCCTTAAGGCCTTGTTTGGCTAGCTTAAGGAATCCTTCTCATTTATTTTAATTAATTTATTATATATAGTTAATTAATGTCCCACCCAATTAAATCAAATAATGCTATTTAAATCAATTAAATAAAATAGCATAAATCTACATTAAATCACATAGTCACCATAATTAAAATTCTTATTTATTAATTAGTCTAATCATAAATCTCTAATTAATTAATTAAATTAATTAGAATACCATTATGCTTATTAATTAATATATTAATCAAATAAGCTCAATTAAATACATACTTTGAATATAAAAATTCACCACATTAATTTAACTAATGTGACACATATAATTAAATTATCTACCACAAATTCATCAATTAATTATTTAACTCAATAATTAAATCATCAAAAAATATTTATTAATTCATAAATATTCAAAATAAATTACAAAAATCTTGTTTGTCACATCTTTCCCCCCTTAAAAGGATTCTGTCCCCAGAATCACGGTTCGATTAAATTTCGTCCCGTTACATTCTCCCCCCTTACAAAGATTCTGTCCCCAGAATCGCATAAACAAAAAATTAAGTAAATAAATCTGGGTAATTCTTCATCATATGCTCTTCGAGTTCCCACGTAGCTTCTTCAGCAAAATTTGGTTCCTCCAAATTACCTTAACAGAAGGTATAATTTTATTTCTGAGGACTTGCTCTTTCCTGTCAACAATCTGAACAGGAATTTCTTCATAGGATAAGTCTTTCTCAAAATGTAGGGGTTCATATTCAATCACATGTTGTAATCGGGTTTGTAGGGGCGTAAAACTGACACATGAAAGACGTTGTGGACATTCTCAAGCGCCGGAGGTAAGGCTACCTCATACGCAACTTCTCCAATCCTTCGCAGTACTTCAAAGGGTCCAATGAACCTTGGGCTCAATTTTCCCTCTTACCGAATCTGATCTTCCCCTTCCAGGGAGAGACTTTCAAGAACACATAGCTACCCGATTCAAACTCAACGTTCTTACGGTGTGGATCGGCGTATTTCTTCTGCCTATCCTGAGCTGCTACCCAGTCTTGTTCTGATCACTTTGACTATCTCTGCTGTCTGCTGTACCAGTTCTGGACCTAATAGTTGTCTCTCGCCAACTTCATCCCAGTATAGCGGGGTTCTGCATTTTTCTTCCGTACAACGCTTCGTAAGGCGGCATGCCAATACTAGCGTGGTAACTGTTGTTGTAACCGAATTCCACAAGCGGTAGGTGATCATCCCAATTTCCTTTAAAATCCATGATGCATGCTCTCAACATATCTTCCAATGTCTGGATCGTTCTTTCAACTCTGCCCATCTGTCTGAGGGTGATAAGCCGTACTCATTCTCAACTGTGTCCCCATGCATTCTTGTAGTCGCTTCCAGAAGTTCGATGTGAAACGCGGATCTCTGTCGGAAACAATTGACACCGGAACTCCGTGCCTCGAAACAATCTCTTTCACATATAGCCTTGCCACTGGTCTAAGTTGAATCTGATTTTAATCGGAAGGAAGTGTGCGGATTTCGTCAGTCGGTCAACGATAACCCATACTGCGTCGTAGCCTTTCTGAGTCGTCGGAAGGCCAACCACGAAATCCATCGTAATGTGTTCCCATTTCCATTCTGGGATTTCCAGGGGTTGTAGCAAACCACTTGGTCTCTGATGTTCTGCTTTCACTTTCTGACAGGTTAGACACTTTGCAACACACTCAGCAACATCTCGTTTCAAATTTGGCCACCAGAAGTGCTGTCGAAGATCCTGGTACATCTTGGTACTACCGGGGTGAATTGAATACCGTGAGCTATGAGCCTCTCTCAAAATGTCATCCTTAATTTCTGGCACTGACGGTACCCGAACTCTATTCTCAAATCTCAGTAGTCCCTCACTGTCTATCTTGAATCTCGGTTCGGTTCCTTCAGATATCTTTTTCTTAACCTTCTCACATTCTTCGTCCTGAAGTTGAGCTTCCTTAACTTTATCCAATAGGGTTGTACCAGCTTGAATCTGAAACAACTTCTCGTCAATCTCCATCGAATACTTCACTTCCAATTTCAGCTTTTCCATTGCTGAAATTAGTTCCTCCTGAGTAGTCAACATCATCAATTTCTCCCGACCCTTTCTGCTTAAGGCGTCGGCAACCACATTAGCCTTACCCGGATGGTATAAGATTTCACAGTCATAATCCTTAATTAACTCCAGCCACCTTCTCTGGCGCATATTCAAGTCCTTCTGTGTAAAGATATATTTCAGACTCTTGTGGTCTGTATATATTTCACACTTCTCCCCATAGAGATAGTGTCTCCAAATTTTTAAAGCAAATACCACGGCAGCTAACTCCAAGTCATGGGTCGGATACCCCTTCTCATAGTCTTTCAATTGTCGTGACGCATACGCAATGACCCTGCCGTTTTGCATAAGCACACAGCCAAGTCCTTTATGCGACGCATCACTATAACCACAAAATTGCCTGTGTCGTCCGGAAGGGATAACACAGGTGCTGAACTCAACCTCCTCTTGAGCTCTTGGAAACTTTCCTCACACTTCTCTGTCCAAACGAATTTCACCGATTTTCTAGTCAAATTTGTCAGCGGAGTTGCGATCTTGGAAAAGTCCTGAATAAATCTTCTATAATAACCCGCCAATCCAAGAAAACTCCTCACTTCCGACGGTGTTTTCGGCAGATCCCAGTTCATCACAGCTTCGACTTTAGAGGGATCTACCGAAATTCCGTCCTTGTCGATCACATGTCCAAGAAATTGCACTCTTTCAATCCAGAATTCACATTTAGAAAATTTGGCGTACAACTTCTCTCTTCTCAACGCCTCTAATGTTAACTTCAGATGTTCTACATGTTCTTCCTTGGTCTTCGAGTATACCAAAATATCGTCGATAAAGACCACCACGAATTTGTCCAAAAACGGCTTGAACACTCCATTCATTAAGCCCATGAATGCTGCAGGAGCATTCGTTAGACCAAATGACATTACCAAAAATTCGTAGTGACCATATCGAGTCCTAAATGCTGTCTTTGGAACATCCTCTGGCCTCACCTTCAGCTGATGATAGCCACTCCTCAAGTCTATCTTTGAAAAGTACCTTGCACCCTTCAATTGGTCGAACAGATCGTCGATCCTCGGTAATGGATATCTATTCTTAATTGTGACCTTATTCAGTTCTCTGTAGTCGATGCAAAGCCGCATCGTCCCGTCCTTCTTCTTCACAAATAACACCGGCGCTCCCCACGGCGATACGCTCGGTTGGATGTACTTCTTGTCCAGTAACTCTTGTAGTTGTACCATTAACTCTTTCATCTCTACCGGAGCCATCCGGTATGGTGCCTTCGATATTGGGGCCGTCCCTGGCGCCAAATCGATCACAAACTCAACCTCTCTGTCTGGCGGAAGTCCTGGCAAATCATCCGGAAATACGTCTAAGAAGTCCCTCACGACTGGTATATCTTCTAATTTCGAATTTTCTTTACGACTATCGACTATGTAGGCTAAATATCCTACACAGCCTTGTCTTAACAACTTCCTGGCCTGCATCATCGTCAGACAACTCGCTTGTCTAGGCGATTTACTGCCATAAAACACAACCTTTGACGGGGTCATAAGGTTGATACACTTCCTCTGGCAATCAATTACAGCCCCATAATTGACTAGCCAATCCATTCCCAGAATAACATCGAATTCCCCAAGTCTAATCGGGATAAGATTTACGTTCATAATGTTACCCTTAATATCTACTCTACAGTTCTTGTGTACATACTTAACAGGGATTACTTCTTTATTCGCAATCTCTATATTCATGGGGTATTCTAACTCGTCCATAGGAAGTTCTAAGTTCTTAGCAAAGTCATCGGATATAAATGAACAAGTAGCACCCGAATCAAATAGTACATAAGCATTAACTTTATTGATCGGAATGATACCTGACACCACATCGCGAGACTGCACAGCATCCTGCACGGTCATGTTGAAGGTCCTGGCGGTTGGTCGGTTGGTTGCGGTTGGTCCCGTGATAGTTAAAGCACTTCCACCGCTGTTTCCCCTGTTTCCACCTGATCCTTCCCTTCCAGATCCCTTCTTGGGACAGTCCCTTGCCAGATGGTCCTTTGAGCCGCAAGTGAAGCAAGCGCCCTTCTTTGGGTTCGGACAGTTAGGTGCTATGTGGCCTTCCTGACCACAATTATAACATACTCGTTTTCCCTTCATACAGACCCCCAGGTGAGCTTTCCCGCAGGTCGAACAAGCTTCGATCCTCTTTTTCTGACCACCTTGCTGATTCCCAGTCGATGAGTTATCATTCCACCTCCTCTTCTGATTATTACTCCCTCCCGTGTTGCTACCACTAGCCTTGTTAATTCCTTCACCTTCACTCTTCTTCTTTTTCTGATCTTGGTTATACTTTGTAACTGCATCACTCCCGCCTTCAGCGAGAATGGCCTTCTCCAACACCCCAGCAAAAGTGTTCAATTGGAACATTGACACTTTGCTATACAACCAGGGCTTCAGGCCCTGTTCAAACCTCCTTGCCTTCCTCTGATCGGTGTGCACTTGATACGTGGCAAACCTAGCCAACTCATTGAATTTCGCCGCATATTCTGGTACGGACATATTCCCTGTTTCAGTTCCAAGAACTGGACCTCCATTTGATTCTGCGAGCTGGTCGGAAAGTACATCTCGAAGAACATCTCCTTGAACCTCTCCCAGGTAATCACACCTTCACCTCCCCGGACCTTATTCGCTTGCCACCAATAGCTGGCCTCAGATTTCAGCATGAACGTTGCATAGGCGGTTTTCTGGTCCTCTCTGACTCTGGCGACGTCAAAAACTTTTTCCATCTCCATGACCCAGGTTTGAGCTTCTATCGGGTTCATGGTGCCTTTAAACTCTGGCGGTCCCACCGCCTTGAAGTCCTTGAACGTTGTGGCCGGTGGAGCTTGAGGTTGGTTGTTAAGCGCTCCAGCAAGTAAGTTCGCCAACTGCTGAACGGGGTTAGCATTGGCGTCGTTGTTGTTGTTAGTTGACCCTTCTTGGGCCTGTTGACGGTTAGATCGTCTCCTTGGCGGCATTTTACTCTTAAGAAATACGCGTATTAGAACTTTATTCAATCTTTTAAATATCTAAGGCTTAACTTAAACATTTAGACACAATCAGTCAACACATTATCTCAAATAAACTCTGATATATTACTAAATCAAAAGTTTTAACATAATACGATAGCATCACTGCTATTTACATCAACTATCCTGAGATAAAGAATCTACAGGATTTAAAACATAAAATATTCCTCTGTTTATAAACACATTGGAATTTACATTATTAACTACCAGATAGGTTTCACAAAATCAAATGTTCCTATCACTGCCCATTAAGGCGACGAACAGCTTTGCCACGCTCTTCTTCCATAATCCGAGACATCGTCCTGCGATCTAGCATGTACGACGGTAGTCCTTCAAACTGAATTGGGTACCTCATAACCCGATCCTGGGCCTCGTCAATTGCATACTGAAGTATAGAGTACGTCTCTTCAAGCTTGGCCTTCTTCGCCCGACAATTATCTTCTGCGAGATCTGCTCGTCGTGATTCCCTTACCCAAGCCTCCTCTGCTATGGCCAGCCTTGCTGATTTCTCTTTTAGTTCATTCTTCAATTCCTCAATTTCCTCTGACTTCTGCTCGGTTTGGCCCTTCTCGTGAGCCAAATTCCACTCTACATTTCCCAAACGTGTGTGAAGAGCCTCAACCTCTCCATCCCTCAGCTCGATGGTAGACTGTTGAGTAACCGACCGCTCCCTCAGCTCCTGAACAGTCTCCCTCAGCTCCTGAACAGTATCACGTAACTCTATGTTACGGTCATACAGCTCGTCATACATCTCAGCACTGATAGAGCTCGGCGGGAACTCTTCAGGGTCTTCCTCCTCCTCTTCAGCTGCCTCAGCCTGAACTTCAATCTCCTCAGGGTCTTCCTCAGAGTCCTCCTCTGAATTAGACACCGGCACAATTTCCTGACCAATGACTGTGATCAAGGGTGATGGCTCTCGTCGGACTAACTGCTCCCAAACTACGTGGATATCTCGGGGCTCCTCCTCTCTAGCCTCTAGGGGTACAAGGTCCCTGGACTGACTAGGTTCTCCAGCATTCGTCATCCTGACAAATAAAATTTTAAGTTTTAGTAATTACGTGATGCTAATCGAGACTCGAATATATAAGTATAAGCACGTAGCACATAAGGTAAGTTATTATCTTTCTTAGAACTCGATAAGAGTTATCATTACTATGTTCTCGATCTCTAAAAGGCTACTATCCTAAGGTTTTTCCCCACCTAAGGTTCATAACCTACAGCTCTGATACCAACCTGTGACACCCCCAAATCCGGGTACTTCAATTTCCACGGGACTTGGTGTTCACTGTACAAATATCATCTATCTATCTACCCATAGTAAATGCAAACCATGAAATAAATAGAAATAATCCTCCCCTTGTGGGGTTACAACATCTGAAAAGAAATACATCAATCCCAGGTCGTACTTAACCTTAAATATCAAATGCGGAAATATAACTAATTAAATAAGTTTTACACAACTTTAACATAAGTCTGAAACATAAACACATAAATAAACAACAAGTCTTCATCACTTGTTGACTTTGCCCTTGCCTTTGCTAGTAGAAGGCTCGTCAGACCTTTCGTTCTTAACTGCAATGTTATTATTACGCAAGAGTGAGCACGGTTGCCCACAAGTATAATAATATGACAACAATATAATAACATGCGAGTGAATCAAAGACATCTGAATAAAGAAACTCAACTTTTGACTCAAGAATGAATAACAGGAATCAAAAGAACGTCTGAGGGTCATAAGACCTTGAACTATGTCCTAGGTTGTAAAGTTTTTATGCTTTAAACCTTTAACAGTCATAAGACTATGGACTCTACTTCTCGTACTTAGGGGGATCAGCCCTTAGTACCATACTGTGCACAATATCTCAACGCTAAAGCGTAAATAATCCCCTTTTACAGGGTTGTTCATCTCAGTTTTGACATCAGAGTCCGCACCAAAGGAAGTTTGGTTTGGATAAGCTCAATAAGTATTTTGGAATTTAGAACGTTCATCAACTATGGACTAGTCGAATCAATAAGGGTTCACTAGTCCTATAAGGTTCAACAATAACATCGATATTCAACTTGAATAATAAATCTCAAGAGTATACAATCGAATAAGTATTGTATCACTGAATCATGCTTTTAAAAGAGTTACAATATGTAATATGAATTTCGAACTTGAACAATTAAAAACACGAGCTTACTCGATATAGAAACACAAGTCTAAGGCTTAATAAATGAATAAATTAGAATTTAGGGAACTTGCTAAATCAATAAGTTAGGGATAGGATACTTGCCTCTTGCACAAGCTACAATTATAATTCACGTTCTTTATTACATCCTACATATCAATACGTTCACAATACAAATTAATCAATAACTCGATATACGTATCGAATCACACACATCGGTCTTGAGCACGTTATTGGACTATACAATTAACGATTCAAGTCATGTAATTAACTTATTAATTACTCACGTAATATAAGTTATTAACCTCTTATTATATGTTTAGCATATCTTTATGTTCATTACATTAGGTTTTAAACCACCTCTTAGAACACACGAACACTTAGCAAAAAAAATTTCAAATTTCTGCAAGGGGCGCGGCCGCGCGCCAGTTACCCTTGGGACCAGCGCGGCCGCGCGTCAACGCAGACCCAGATTTCCAGTTCGCGAATGACACACAGAGCAACCCAAATAAATCCAAATTAAACTAACGAAATGAATTTAAGGCTACCCATGAGATATAGAATTTACAGAAACATCATACCATGTTCTAAGCATGCTTTTAACACTTTAAATCACGAAATTACACAAATCACAACATTTAATTTCACTATTTTCAACATTTTATAAAGTTTTGAAAGAAAACAAGAATTCAACGTTACGGATTCGTTTATAACACCGAATCCGTTCGTTTAACTTCCATTTTGTTCGTTTAAATGTACACAATCACATTCAAGTGTTAATTTAAGTTAAATAAACGCATAAGGTGTGTAAATTTTGTACGTAAGGGCCATATGGGCCATATGTACAATTTTTACACTCTGTAACTTTTGAAAACCCAATTATCAACAAAATTCCATGGTGTGATCACTGAAAGTTATGCATATATGGCATATAATATGTTATGGACATCAATTAATATATATATAGCCATATCATGAACAAGTCATCAATTTAGTCTTTTACAGAAAACTTCAAAGTACGTTAATGGAAGTTTTGAAAACTTAATTAAGACGTAATTACATAAAATTGATCACTGTGATTTATGTATACATGGTATAAAACATGTTATAAACATAATTTAACCCATATAAAACCATATAACCAACAATGATTCAAAATTGACGATTACAGAGAACTTCAAAGTACGTAAAAATAGAAAGCTTAAAACTTAATATAACTGAATTTACCCTTGCTAGTTGGTGAAGATGATTCAAGGATGATGATATAAATTTCTCAAATTCTTCTCCCTCAATCTTTTCTCTCAAAATTCTCTCTGATATGAATATATGAATTGATATAGTATATATGTATATAAGTATAATACGTATAATATATAATGGGTGAGTGGTTGTCAGTTGGTCCCTTAGTGGGTTAACTGACCAACTCCCCTTAAGGCCTTGTTTGGCTAGCTTAAGGAATCCTTCTCATTTATTTTAATTAATTTATTATAATATAGTTAATTAATGTCACACCCAATTAAATCAAATAATGCTATTTAAATCAATTAAATAAAATAGCATAAATCTACATTAAATCACATAGTCACATAATTAAAATTCTTATTTATTAATTATGTCTAATCATAAATCTCTAATTAATTAATTAAATTAATTAGAATAACATTATGCTTATTAATTAATATATTAATCAAATAAGCTCAATTAAATACATACTTTGAATATAAAAATTCACCACATTAATTTAACTAATGTGACACATATAATTAAATTAATCTACCACAAATTCATCAATTAATTATTTAACTCAATAATTAAATCATCAAAAAATATTTATTTAATTCAATAAATATTCAAAATAAATTACAAAAATCTTGTTTGTCACATCTTTCCCCCCTTAAAAGGATTCTGTCCCCAGAATCACGGTTCGATTAAATTTCGTCCCGTTACATTCTCCCCCCCTTACAAAGATTCTGTCCCCAGAATCGCATAAACAAAAAAATTAAGTAAATAAATCTGGGTAATTCTTCATCATATGCTCTTCGAGTTCCCACGTAGCTTCTTCAGCAAAATTTGGTTCCTCCAAATTACCTTAACAGAAGGTATAATTTTATTTCTGAGGACTTGCTCTTTCCTGTCAACAATCTGAACAGGAATTTCTTCATAGGATAAGTCTTTCTCAAAATGTAGGGGTTCATATTCAATCACATGTTTGTAATCGGGTTTGTAGGGGCGTAAAACTGACACATGAAAGACGTTGTGGACATTCTCAAGCGCCGGAGGTAAGGCTACCTCATACGCAACTTCTCCAATCCTTCGCAGTACTTCAAAGGGTCCAATGAACCTTGGGCTCAATTTTCCCTTCTTACCGAATCTGATCTTCCCCTTCCAGGGAGAGACTTTCAAGAACACATAGCTACCCGATTCAAACTCAACGTTCTTACGGTGTGGATCGGCGTATTTCTTCTGCCTATCCTGAGCTGCTACCAGTCTTGTTCTGATCACTTTGACTATCTCTGCTGTCTGCTGTACCAGTTCTGGACCTAATAGTTGTCTCTCGCCAACTTCATCCCAGTATAGCGGGGTTCTGCATTTTCTTCCGTACAACGCTTCGTAAGGCGGCATGCCAATACTAGCGTGGTAACTGTTGTTGTAACCGAATTCCACAAGCGGTAGGTGATCATCCCAATTTCCTTTAAAATCCATGATGCATGCTCTCAACATATCTTCCAATGTCTGGATCGTTCTTTCACTCTGCCCATCTGTCTGAGGGTGATAAGCCGTACTCATTCTCAACTGTGTCCCCATGCATTCTTGTAGTCGCTTCCAGAAGTTCGATGTGAAACGCGGATCTCTGTCGGAAACAATTGACACCGGAACTCCGTGCCTCGAAACAATCTCTTTCACATATAGCCTTGCCAACTGGTCTAAGTTGAATCTGATTTTAATCGGAAGGAAGTGTGCGGATTTCGTCAGTCGGTCAACGATAACCCATACTGCGTCGTAGCCTTTCTGAGTCGTCGGAAGGCCAACCACGAAATCCATCGTAATGTGTTCCCATTTCCATTCTGGGATTTCCAGGGGTTGTAGCAAACCACTTGGTCTCTGATGTTCTGCTTTCACTTTCTGACAGGTTAGACACTTTGCAACACACTCAGCAACATCTCGTTTCAAATTTGGCCACCAGAAGTGCTGTCGAAGATCCTGGTACATCTTGGTACTACCGGGGTGAATTGAATACCGTGAGCTATGAGCCTCTCTCAAAATGTCATCCTTAATTTCTGGCACTGACGGTACCCGAACTCTATTCTCAATCTCAGTAGTCCCTCACTGTCTATCTTGAATCTCGGTTCGGTTCCTTCAGATATCTTTTTCTTAACCTTCTCACATTCTTCGTCCTGAAGTTGAGCTTCCTTAACTTTATCCAATAGGGTTGTACCAGCTTGAATCTGAAACAACTTCTCGTCAATCTCCATCGAATACTTCACTTCCAATTTCAGCTTTTCCATTGCTGAAATTAGTTCCTCCTGAGTAGTCAACATCATCAATTTCTCCCGACCCTTTCTGCTTAAGGCGTCGGCAACCACATTAGCCTTACCCGGATGGTATAAGATTTCACAGTCATAATCCTTAATTAACTCCAGCCACCTTCTCTGGCGCATATTCAAGTCCTTCTGTGTAAAGATATATTTCAGACTCTTGTGGTCTGTATATATTTCACACTTCTCCCCATAGAGATAGTGTCTCCAAATTTTTAAAGCAAATACCACGGCAGCTAACTCCAAGTCATGGGTCGGATACCCCTTCTCATAGTCTTTCAATTGTCGTGACGCATACGCAATGACCCTGCCGTTTTGCATAAGCACACAGCCAAGTCCTTTATGCGACGCATCACTATAAACCACAAAATTGCCTGTGTCGTCCGGAAGGGATAACACAGGTGCTGAACTCAACCTCCTCTTGAGCTCTTGGAAACTTTCCTCACACTTCTCTGTCCAAACGAATTTCACCGATTTTCTAGTCAAATTTGTCAGCGGAGTTGCGATCTTGGAAAAGTCCTGAATAAATCTTCTATAATAACCCGCCAATCCAAGAAAACTCCTCACTTCCGACGGTGTTTTCGGCAGATCCCAGTTCATCACAGCTTCGACTTTAGAGGGATCTACCGAAATTCCGTCCTTGTCGATCACATGTCCAAGAAATTGCACTCTTTCAATCCAGAATTCACATTTAGAAAATTTGGCGTACAACTTCTCTCTTCTCAACGCCTCTAATGTTAACTTCAGATGTTCTACATGTTCTTCCTTGGTCTTCGAGTATACCAAAATATCGTCGATAAAGACCACCACGAATTTGTCCAAAAACGGCTTGAACACTCCATTCATTAAGCCCATGAATGCTGCAGGAGCATTCGTTAGACCAAATGACATTACCAAAAATTCGTAGTGACCATATCGAGTCCTAAATGCTGTCTTTGGAACATCCTCTGGCCTCACCTTCAGCTGATGATAGCCACTCCTCAAGTCTATCTTTGAAAAGTACCTTGCACCCTTCAATTGGTCGAACAGATCGTCGATCCTCGGTAATGGATATCTATTCTTAATTGTGACCTTATTCAGTTCTCTGTAGTCGATGCAAAGCCGCATCGTCCCGTCCTTCTTCTTCACAAATAACACCGGCGCTCCCCACGGCGATACGCTCGGTTGGATGTACTTCTTGTCCAGTAACTCTTGTAGTTGTACCATTAACTCTTTCATCTCTACCGGAGCCATCCGGTATGGTGCCTTCGATATTGGGGCCGTCCCTGGCGCCAAATCGATCACAAACTCAACCTCTCTGTCTGGCGGAAGTCCTGGCAGATCATCCGGAAATACGTCTAAGAAGTCCCTCACGACTGGTATATCTTCTAATTTCGAATTTTCTTTACGACTATCGACTATGTAGGCTAAATATCCTACACAGCCTTGTCTTAACAACTTCCTGGCCTGCATCATCGTCAGACAACTCGCTTGTCTAGGCGATTTACTGCCATAAAACACAACCTTTGACGGGGTCATAAGGTTGATACACTTCCTCTGGCAATCAATTACAGCCCCATAATTGACTAGCCAATCCATTCCCAGAATAACATCGAATTCCCCAAGTCTAATCGGGATAAGATTTACGTTCATAATGTTACCCTTAATATCTACTCTACAGTTCTTGTGTACATACTTAACAGGGATTACTTCTTTATTCGCAATCTCTATATTCATGGGGTATTCTAACTCGTCCATAGGAAGTTCTAAGTTCTTAGCAAAGTCATCGGATATAAATGAACAAGTAGCACCCGAATCAAATAGTACATAAGCATTAACTTTATTGATCGGAATGATACCTGACACCACATCGCGAGACTGCACAGCATCCTGCACGGTCATGTTGAAGGTCCTGGCGGTTGGTCGGTTGGTTGCGGTTGGTCCCGTGATAGTTAAAGCACTTCCACCGCTGTTTCCCCTGTTTCCACCTGATCCTTCCCTTCCAGATCCCTTCTTGGGACAGTCCCTTGCCAGATGGTCCTTTGAGCCGCAAGTGAAGCAAGCGCCCTTCTTTGGGTTCGGACAGTTAGGTGCTATGTGGCCTTCCTGACCACAATTATAACATACTCGTTTCCCTTCATACAGACCCCCAGGTGAGCTTTCCCGCAGGTCGAACAAGCTTCGATCCTCTTTTTCTGACCACCTTGCTGATTCCCAGTCGATGAGTTATCATTCCACCTCCTCTTCTGATTATTACTCCCTCCCGTGTTGCTACCACTAGCCTTGTTAATTCCTTCACCTTCACTCTTCTTCTTTTTCTGATCTTGGTTATACTTTGTAACTGCATCACTCCCGCCTTCAGCGAGAATGGCCTTCTCCAACACCTCAGCAAAAGTGTTCAATTGGAACATTGACACTTTGCTATACAACCAGGGCTTCAGGCCCTGTTCAAACCTCCTTGCCTTCCTCTGATCGGTGTGCACTTGATACGTGGCAAACCTAGCCAACTCATTGAATTTCGCCGCATATTCTGGTACGGACATATTTCCCTGTTTCAGTTCCAAGAACTGGACCTCCATTTGATTCTGCGAGCTGGTCGGAAAGTACATCTCGAAGAACATCTCCTTGAACCTCTCCCAGGTAATCACACCTTCACCTCCCCGGACCTTATTCGCTTGCCACCAATAGCTGGCCTCAGATTTCAGCATGAACGTTGCATAGGCGGTTTTCTGGTCCTCTCTGACTCTGGCGACGTCAAAAACTTTTTCCATCTCCATGACCCAGGTTTGAGCTTCTATCGGGTTCATGGTGCCTTTAAACTCTGGCGGTCCCACCGCCTTGAAGTCCTTGAACGTTGTGGCCGGTGGAGCTTGAGGTTGGTTGTTAAGCGCTCCAGCAAGTAAGTTCGCCAACTGCTGAACGGGGTTAGCATTGGCGTCGTTGTTGTTGTTAGTTGACCCTTCTTGGGCCTGTTGACGGTTAGATCGTCTCCTTGGCGGCATTTTACTCTTAAGAAATACGCGTATTAGAACTTTATTCAATCTTTTAAATATCTAAGGCTTAACTTAAACATTTAGACACAATCAGTCAACACATTATCTCAAATAAACTCTGATATATTACTAAATCAAAAGTTTTAACATAATACGATAGCATCACTGCTATTTACATCAACTATCCTGAGATAAAGAATCTACAGGATTTAAAACATAAAATATTCCTCTGTTTATAAACACATTGGAATTTACATTATTAACTACCAGATAGGTTTCACAAAATCAAATGTTCCTATCACTGCCCATTAAGGCGACGAACAGCTTTGCCACGCTCTTCTTCCATAATCCGAGACATCGTCCTGCGATCTAGCATGTACGACGGTAGTCCTTCAAACTGAATTGGGTACCTCATAACCCGATCCTGGGCCTCGTCAATTGCATACTGAAGTATAGAGTACGTCTCTTCAAGCTTGGCCTTCTTCGCCCGACAATTATCTTCTGCGAGATCTGCTCGTCGTGATTCCCTTACCCAAGCCTCCTCTGCTATGGCCAGCCTTGCTGATTTCTCTTTTAGTTCATTCTTCAATTCCTCAATTTCCTCTGACTTCTGCTCGGTTTGGCCCTTCTCGTGAGCCAAATTCCACTCTACATTTCCCAAACGTGTGTGAAGAGCCTCAACCTCTCCATCCCTCAGCTCGATGGTAGACTGTTGAGTAACCGACCGCTCCCTCAGCTCCTGAACAGTCTCCCTCAGCTCCTGAACAGTATCACGTAACTCTATGTTACGGTCATACAGCTCGTCATACATCTCAGCACTGATAGAGCTCGGCGGGAACTCTTCAGGGTCTTCCTCCTCCTCTTCAGCTGCCTCAGCCTGAACTTCAATCTCCTCAGGGTCTTCCTCAGAGTCCTCCTCTGAATTAGACACCGGCACAATTTCCTGACCAATGACTGTGATCAAGGGTGATGGCTCTCGTCGGACTAACTGCTCCCAAACTACGTGGATATCTCGGGGCTCCTCCTCTCTAGCCTCTAGGGGTACAAGGTCCCTGGACTGACTAGGTTCTCCAGCATTCGTCATCCTGACAAATAAAATTTTAAGTTTTAGTAATTACGTGATGCTAATCGAGACTCGAATATATAAGTATAAGCACGTAGCACATAAGGTAAGTTATTATCTTTCTTAGAACTCGATAAGAGTTATCATTACTATGTTCTCGATCTCTAAAAGGCTACTATCCTAAGGTTTTTCCCCACCTAAGGTTCATAACCTACAGCTCTGATACCAACCTGTGACACCCCCAAATCCGGGTACTTCAATTTCCACGGGACTTGGTGTTCACTGTACAAATATCATCTATCTATCTACCCATAGTAAATGCAAACCATGAAATAAATAGAAATAATCCTCCCCTTGTGGGGTTACAACATCTGAAAAGAAATACATCAATCCCAGGTCGTACTTAACCTTAAATATCAAATGCGGAAATATAACTAATTAAATAAGTTTTACACAACTTTAACATAAGTCTGAAACATAAACACATAAAATAAACAACAAGTCTTCATCACTTGTTGACTTTGCCCTTGCCTTTGCTAGTAGAAGGCTCGTCAGACCTTTCGTTCTTAACTGCAATGTTATTATTACGCAAGAGTGAGCACGGTTGCCCACAAGTATAATAATATGACAACAATATAATAACATGCGAGTGAATCAAAGACATCTGAATAAAGAAACTCAACTTTTGACTCAAGAATGAATAACAGGAATCAAAAGAACGTCTGAGGGTCATAAGACCTTGAACTATGTCCTAGGTTGTAAAGTTTTTATGCTTTAAACCTTTAACAGTCATAAGACTATGGACTCTACTTCTCGTACTTAGGGGGATCAGCCCTTAGTACCATACTGTGCACAATATCTCAACGCTAAAGCGTAAATAATCCCCTTTTACAGGGTTGTTCATCTCAGTTTTGACATCAGAGTCCGCACCAAAGGAAGTTTGGTTTGGATAAGCTCAATAAGTATTTTGGAATTTAGAACGTTCATCAACTATGGACTAGTCGAATCAATAAGGGTTCACTAGTCCTATAAGGTTCAACAATAACATCGATATTCAACTTGAATAATAAATCTCAAGAGTATACAATCGAATAAGTATTGTATCACTGAATCATGCTTTTAAAAGAGTTACAATATGTAATATGAATTTCGAACTTGAACAATTAAAAACACGAGCTTACTCGATATAGAAACACAAGTCTAAGGCTTAATAAATGAATAAATTAGAATTTAGGGAACTTGCTAAATCAATAAGTTAGGGATAGGATACTTGCCTCTTGCACAAGCTACAATTATAATTCACGTTCTTTATTACATCCTACATATCAATACGTTCACAATACAAATTAATCAATAACTCGATATACGTATCGAATCACACACATCGGTCTTGAGCACGTTATTGGACTATACAATTAACGATTCAAGTCATGTAATTAACTTATTAATTACTCACGTAATATAAGTTATTAACCTCTTATTATATGTTTAGCATATCTTTATGTTCATTACATTAGGTTTTAAACCACCTCTTAGAACACACGAACACTTAGCAAAAAAAATTTCAAATTTCTGCAAGGGGCGCGGCCGCGCGCCAGTTACCCTTGGGACCAGCGCGGCCGCGCGTCAACGCAGACCCAGATTTCCAGTTCGCGAATGACACACAGAGCAACCCAAATAAATCCAAATTAAACTAACGAAATGAATTTAAGGCTACCCATGAGATATAGAATTTACAGAAACATCATACCATGTTCTAAGCATGCTTTTAACACTTTAAATCACGAAATTACACAAATCACAACATTTAATTTCACTATTTTCAACATTTTATAAAGTTTTGAAAGAAAACAAGAATTCAACGTTACGGATTCGTTATAACACCGAATCCGTTCGTTTAACTTCCATTTTGTTCGTTTAAATGTACACAATCACATTCAAGTGTTAATTTAAGTTAAATAAACGCATAAGGTGTGTAAATTTTGTACGTAAGGGCCATATGGGCCATATGTACAATTTTTACACTCTGTAACTTTTGAAAACCCAATTATCAACAAAATTCCATGGTGTGATCACTGAAAGTTATGCATATATGGCATATAATATGTTATGGACATCAATTAATATATATATAGCCATATCATGAACAAGTCATCAATTTAGTCTTTTACAGAAAACTTCAAAGTACGTTAATGGAAGTTTTGAAAACTTAATTAAGACGTAATTACATAAAATTGATCACTGTGATTTATGTATACATGGTATAAAACATGTTATAAACATAATTTAACCCATATAAAACCATATAACCAACAATGATTCAAAATTGACGATTACAGAGAACTTCAAAGTACGTAAAAATAGAAAGCTTAAAACTTAATATAACTGAATTTACCCTTGCTAGTTGGTGAAGATGATTCAAGGATGATGATATAAATTTCTCAAATTCTTCTCCCTCAATCTTTTCTCTCAAAATTCTCTCTGATATGAATATATGAATTGATATAGTATATATGTATATAAGTATAATACGTATAATATATAATGGGTGAGTGGTTGTCAGTTGGTCCCTTAGTGGGTTAACTGACCAACTCCCCTTAAGGCCTTGTTTGGCTAGCTTAAGGAATCCTTCTCATTTATTTTAATTAATTTATTATAATATAGTTAATTAATGTCACACCCAATTAAATCAAATAATGCTATTTAAATCAATTAAATAAAATAGCATAAATCTACATTAAATCACATAGTCACATAATTAAAATTCTTATTTATTAATTATGTCTAATCATAAATCTCTAATTAATTAATTAAATTAATTAGAATAACATTATGCTTATTAATTAATATATTAATCAAATAAGCTCAATTAAATACATACTTTGAATATAAAAATTCACCACATTAATTTAACTAATGTGACACATATAATTAAATTAATCTACCACAAATTCATCAATTAATTATTTAACTCAATAATTAAATCATCAAAAAAATATTTATTTAATTCAATAAATATTCAAAATAAATTACAAAAATCTTGTTTGTCACAATAAAACTCCCCACAAAGTTAAAAATGTATGCTTTTCAAAACCTAAGATTTTGGAGAAATTTTGCCAAAGTCTCCTTTGTAAAATGGACTGTCCACATGCACACAGGCATGCCTAGGTGGCCATTCAGTAGCACACCTACCCAAAAAAATAGAAACAATTCATATCTATCCAAAAAAAAATCAAAAACCAGCCTCACATAGTCTCCAAAATACCATAGACATTTTTAGTTGAAAGTCCAGGCTCACTAGGCCTCAAAAAGGATGACTAAACTGATCAAAAAGTAAAAAAATTGACTATCTCAGAACCTGAATTTTCTTAAATCCAAACGTGCATTACAGTAAGATATGCATACATATGTAGACAAAAAAATTTTCACAGGTCATATAGACATACATTTTTCATACATTACGTTTAAAAGCACCTTAGGCGGTTCACATGCTTTTAACGATCAAAAACTGTGAAAGAAGGATGGAAAACGTTACCTGCGCCGCGTTAAATGCGTAGGAACTGATGAATTCAGAATTTAACTGCCAGAACTTCGTAGATCTAAAAAAGAAGATCGAAAATCCTTTCGCTGCTCAAACGAGAAACTTACAAAATGAAAATCCCGCAGCACATTAAGTACCCCAGGTGGCGCAGCTCCACCTACGGTAACCCAGGTGGGTCCCACCTGCCCCAAGCCCGATTCAATTCAAGTCGAAACGGAGTTTAAACGGGCTGCAGAATCATATTTGAAGAGAAATTGCTACGCGATTGAGCGGTTTGTCCTGAAATCCTGCGTTCAAGCAGTGCAATCCTGCCAAAAAGGGAAAATCTGTAGAGACCCTTGACATTCACCCCGAAGCCATGTCCGAGGATCAACAAATCAAACTGCAAAAGAACTGTGCAAAAATTATGCAAAACTGCCAAAAACTGCCATTTCCGAAACAGTTTCAACCGTTGGCTCAGCCCCAGCGAAGTTCGGGTTCCAACCGAAGCAGTTTCAGTCGTTGGCTTAGCCCCAACGAAGTTCGAGTTCTGACCAAAGTAGTCTCAGCCATTGGTTCCAGTCCAGCGAAGCATCGGGTACTGATCGGTGACAACTCAGCTGTTGGTTCCAGTCCAGCGAAGCATCAGGTGGTAACTCAGCCGTTGGTTTTAGTCCAGCGAAGCATCGGGTACTGACCGATGATAACTCAGCCGTTGTTTCCAGTCCAGCGAAGCATCGGGTACTGACCGGTGACAACTTAGCCGTTGGTTCTAGTCCAGCAAAGCATCGGGTACTGACCGGTGACAACTCAGCCGTTGGTTCCAGTCCAGCGAGGCATCGGGTACTGACCGATGATAACTCAGCCGTTGGTTCCAGTCCAGCGAAGCATCGGGTACTGACCGGTGATAACTCAGTCGTTGGTTCCAGTCCAGCGAAGCATCTAGTACTGACCGGTGACAACTCAACCGTTGGTTCCAGTTTAACGAAGCATCGGGTACTGACTGGTGATAACTCAGCCGTTGGTTCCAGTCCAGCTAAGCATCCGGTACTGACCGATGACAACTCAGCCATTAGTTCCAGTCTAGCGAAGCATCGGGTACTGACCAGTGATAACTCAGCCATTAGTTCCAGTTCAGCGAAGTATCGGGTATTGACCGGTGATAACTCAGCCGTTCGTTCCAGTCAAGTGAAGCATCGGGTACTGACTGATGATAACTCAGCCGTTGGTTCCAGTCCAGCAAAGCATTGGATACTGACCGGTGATAACTCAGTCATTGGTTCCAGTCCAGCGAAGCATCGGGTACTGACCGGTGATAACTAAGCCGTTGGTTCCAGTACAGCGAAGCATCGAGTACTGACCGATGATAACTCAGGCATTGGTTCCAGTCCAGCGAAGCATCGGGTAAGGACCAATGACAACTTAGCCGTTGGTGCAACCCCAGCAAAGTTCGGGTGCCGATCGAAGTCAATTTCAACCTTCAGACTAGTCCCATGAGATGTCGGGAGACGATCTACTATTGAGAGTCATATAATAATCCATCTTCACAAAGGACAGATGATGGAATCTGTTATACACATCCTCAAAGAAGATCATTGAGGTAGTATCAATCATGGCCACTTCCTCAATACCTACAAAGCTATCGCAAAGGACGTCATCCCCAGTAGATCAAGACGGGAAAATTTATGTTAGCTCACCCCCTCAGAATCTACAAAGCTATCATAGAGGACGTCATCCCCAACAGATCAAGACAGAAAAATCTATGATAAATCATCTCCAGCGAACTCATCAGAGTCAAATAAATTATCGTGAATGATGTCATCCACCGTCGAGAATGATAAAACTGGCTCGCGATAACTTCCTAATACAATCAATGGCTATACCGGATAGCGTCATCCCCAGCAAAGTGATAACGTACACAGCCAAAAGTAGTCCCCTTCTACTCTAAGACACCCAGCTTCAAAATGGCTCTGGCACTCTTTATTTCCAATGTCTACTAATCTTTATCCTATCCATTCCACTACGTTACATGGACATGATAAAGAGGGGAATCTGTAGACACTCAAAATTTTCCTTGCCCCAATACTAACCCGGTAGAAGGGCAAAACAGTCAATCAATCCAAATTCGGTCGCCAACGCCGGTTTTTCAACCTAAATCTAATTCCCAATATTGGTAATCAAGCTCTGACAGTCAATCGGACCATCAATCAAGCTTCGACAATCAATCAAACCATCAATCAAGCACCGACAGTCAATTGGACCATCAATCAAGCTCTGACAATTAATCGGACCATCAATCAAGCTCCGACAGTCAATCGGACCATCAATCAAGCTCCGACAGTCAATCGGACCATCAATCAAGCTCCGACAGTCAATCGGACCATCAATCAAGCTCCGACAGTCAATTGGACCATCAATCAAGCCCCAACAGTCAATCGGATCATCAAGCTCAACCCCGATCTCAAACTAGAAAGTCAAAATCAACCCCGGTCTCAACCTGGGAAGTCAATTCAACCCCGGCAGCAACCCGGGTGGTATCAATCAACCCCGGTCTCAACCCGGAAGGTATTAATCAACCCCGGTCTCAACCCAAGAAGTCAAGACATCTCCGGTCTTAATATGAGAAACACAGTTCATCCCCCGGCAGCAACCCGGGAAGTCAAACTCAACCCCGATCTCAACCCGGGAAGTGCAGGTCATCCCCGGTCTCAACCCGGGATGCCAGGTCAACTTTAGACATCAACCTAAAGCATCACAACAACTCCAGAGCAAAACCTAAAATGACCACGTCAGCCTCAGAGACAACCCTCAGGTCAAAAGACTCGACTGGGATCCAAGTCTTGGAATCAGCTCCCGAAAGTCAACCAACGACCATGCCGACACTACAGACAGCTCCGGGAGGGGTACAACGGTCATTTCATCAACTCTCAACCGACTTGGTCAAACTCAAGCTAAATCGATGCCGCCAAAGTTAGAATGAACCCTAACGACGATCCCGAATGGCAACTACGCAAGACAGCTCAACGGACAAACTGTGGGGAATCAAAGACCTGGTTATGAACCCGTCTTCCTAGAATTGAAAAATGTTTTTTCCCATGTCATTGAGACACTCTCGGTGAGAGCTTTCTAAAAAGGTATCACACGCCTCAAATGAACTCTCCGATCAAAAGTTAGAAAGTTCCGACCGGACAACGCATTGCTCAGAGTGCATGTACTTTGAGATGACCAAGCCGGGCATGTGGGCTCTACCTAGGGGAGCCGCAGCTCTACCTACGGCTACCACAGGTAGAGTGGAGGCTCCCTGGACTATAAATAAATGTGCACCCCCGTTCATTTCAAAAAAAGTCAGAACGCAGCGAAGCTCTGGCAGTTTGATTTTTTAACTTTTCCACCTCTTCCAAACCCAAATATTTTCACTCCAACACGTAGATATACCCATATACTATCACATATCAAAAAACCACTAGTAAATTTGGACGTTTAAAGCCTACGATTTGGCAAAAAGCCCGTATTGCAGCCCATTATAAGTATTTTTACGATCAGCTAGTTAATACTACTACTTTGCACTGCTTTACACTTGTACACAAAGTTTCATCTTCTAAATATGCCCGGAACTTAGTTCCATGGCCGTTTTTGTAAAACATTAATATATTTTTGTAAATAAACTCCGTTTTCAACATTTTTACAACTCGGATTGACTATCCGTCAGCTCCAGTAGCTTCAATGCACTAGCACGCACATTTTGGCAACTTCGCCGGACTGGGTTATCTTCCCAGTCCAGGTTTGGCCTTTTTTTGTACATATTTAATTGTTTATGTACTAACATTTCAATTCAGTCAAGCCCGGATGTCAAATTCGAGGTAGTTTACCGCTTTTATATATATTTACGCATATTTAAGAGACTTTCACCATCACTGGTACTCCTATCAGTCCTGGTTGACTACATTTTTGTCAATATATAAATATTTATATATTTTCTGTTGGCCTGGACTATTTCGTGGCCATTTTACTGCTTTGGCACACTTCCCCATACTGGGTGCTCTCCCTAGTCACTGGGTGACTATTTTTCTATCAATTTCAGTTCCAGTACGGGCACAGGCGTGAAAATCCATCGCCCTTGTTACTGTATATATATATATATATATTATTTATGGCACAGCCTGGATTATTTCGTGGCTATTTATAGTTTATATATATATATTTCAATTCCAGTTCGGGCTTGCGAGTGAAAACCCATCGCCTTTTTACAGCTTTTATATATATTTAACTATATATATTGCTTTATTCATTTTATTCAACTGCTGCATTCAACATTCATTTGTATATGAATTTGCATTGATTTTTTTGCGGGCAGACTAGATTTATCCAAATCTCGCCAATTCTAGCTTTCAACGGTTCAAACAGGTCCCGACAGAACCTGGAAGCTACAATGGATGAGATTTCTTTAAATTTAGTTATTTTTATAGTTTCAGCCTCAAAAACAACCTCACATCCCTTAGATCGCTATCTAGTGGGAACGAGACGCTTCGGCCATGCGGATCGGGATTTACTGAATGAATCCCTAGTTCTGACTATTTTGGGATATTTACCTGCTTTTGTACAAATTTGAACTGTGCAGGTTTTCTAGCCACTCGTATACGAGCTTAGGAATCGTTGGATTCATGATCAAACTGATCAGAATCTGATTCCCACGATGGACAAACTCTGATTTACAGATGTATCCTGCCAGTTTTTCTATAAAATATATATGCACAGACTATAAAATGGTTATCCGAATTTAAGGTCTCAACATAGTGAAAATATGGATTATCGTGTCAGCGTCCCTCCGATGGTTTTCATACCCATGAGGAGACCGACACTTTATACTTCTGTGGTCGAGGATGCTTCGCAGCCCGACAAATCACCATTCACATGCAGCCTTAAGGCTATAAAGATAAAATTGAAAGTGGCGATGTGTTTCAATTCCTATGTCAGCGTAAGGGTTTGATAAAACCAGCTTTCAAAACATCACTGTCAATTCAATTCAAAAGCTTTTGCAAAAAAAATCAAATTAAATGCTTTTGCAAATCAAATCAAAGACTAATTTTTCAAAATCAAATCAAACCCTTCATATATAGGCTCAACGAAGCCTGTCAAAGCTTTCAATCAATCAATAGGCCCAATTTTTAAACAGCATTCACTCACGCATTCCAGTTTACAGCGAAATATTAAAAAGATTGCGGTACCGTGTTTACACGGGAGTCGCGGGGTGCCTAACACCTTCCCCACACTTAACCAAGCCCTCGAACTCAAAACTCCAATTTCAAAGATCAAGTTTCAACAGTGTCCAGTAAATTGGGCCTCTTTTCAAATCAAATTCGGTTGAGTTGGTACAACCATCTTCAAAACTACCAACTGGCGACTCTGTTTAAATCAAATCGTCGATATATACACATGTTGGCCTCTTTCCTTCAAAACCTTTTTTGCAATAAAAAGAATAAGGGTAGAGATAACTTAGGAAGATCGATTTGAGGAAAATCGGGTTATAAACTGACCCGCGGTATTTCTTAAATTTTCCAACGTCGACACATCAAACAAATATCTGTTGCTATTCAAAAATCAATTTTGTATCTTGATGTTGTTCAAGCATTGAACTTATCGTTCCTAAATGCATTACAAAAGTTGTCTAAGCCATTTGATTTGGTTAGACTAATATCGTATATTAGAAAGCTATCCAAACCAATTGACTTGGCGCGGACTCTTATAATTCTACTGAGATGAACAACCCTCACGGAAGGGGAAAATTATATACAACTGTCGGGGAACCAACGTGTGCACATGAGTATGATTAAATGTTATACATAACATAGGGTACTTTAGGCTGATCACCTGTTGTACTTATTTTATTAGATTTTCAACATAATACTATTAATTCTAGAATTCCTTCCTGGTTGGTTCGTGGAGCCAGTTTTACTTGACTCCACGACCCTTTGAGGTTGGAGAGTTGTGACTGAGTTACTCTTCACCTTTATGAATCCCAGGCCAGCATGGGATCCGTGATGTCTTGGGACATGACTTGGATCAGAAGAGCAAGGATGCATTGGTTCTTCCTTTTTTGTGGATTTCACAAATGTAATGCCCTTACTAAAATTTGAGACACTACTAATGTTAATTTCCTTGAGTTTTTTCACACATGGTTCTGAGGTAGATTCCCCAAAACCTAAACCTGTTCTGTCAGATACACTTCTCTGACTACAGATCAGGGAGTCCATAGATGTAGAAGACCTATTCCACATTAAGATTGTCTTTTCTAGCTCCTCAATCTTAGAGATTAGATTTAAATCTCTTTTTGAGATGATTTCATTAGTCTGTCTTAAGAGTTTATTCTTAGCCTCAAGTTTAGAGAGAGAGGTAGTACTTAGTAGAGTTATCTCCAGTTCTACTTAAACTTTCTCTTTCTCTTTTTGAAGAAGAGAATAATCTTTAGACAGAACTCTGAACCACTTCATGTATTAATGCAGATCAGATGTTATGCTATGTAGTGCAGTTCTTAGATCATCAATGCTACATCAGGAGAGTTAAAGTCAAATACCTCATCGATACTTACTTCGTGATGGTCAGTGCTCTTTTTATCTTTTGCATCTTTGGCCATCAGACACAGATTGGCTACTTGTGGCTCTTCATCATCTCCTGACTCAGGGTTTGTGTCATTGTCTGAGTCCCTCCACGATCCTTTGGCTACAAGACCTTTGTCTTTGTTCTGAAGCTTTTTGTAGCCTTTAAACTCTTTTTTTGGATTTGTTTTCCTCTTCAGCTCCTCTCTAAGAGGTTTATTGCATTTTGCAATGAAATGGCCAGGCTTCTTGCAGTTGTAGCATAAGTCGTTGATCTGCTCCTGGCTGTTGTTGTTGTTGAATCTCTTAAGTCTGCTGCTTTTTCCTTTGCGCATGAACCTTTTGAGTCTTCTAACCATCATTGCAATGTCCTCATCATCCTCTTCCTCAGAGTCAGATTCATTTTTATCATGAGCTTTGGAGGTGTCTTCTGTTGCCTTGAGAGAAAATCCTTTGTCCTTCTTTTTTCTTTTAGATAGAGTCTCTGCTCGTTGGGTTAGTTCTAGTTCGTAGGTAAGAAGGTTTCCATAAAGTTGTTGAACTGTCATTTCATGGTGGTTCTTTGATTATCTGATTGCAGTGGTTTTGGCATCCCACTTGCTTAGTAAGGACCTCATGAACTTGATGATAAGATCTTTGTTTGGATAGATCTTTCCAAAAGCTTGAAGAGAGTTGGGCAACACATTGAATCTCTCGTAGGTAGAAGTGATATTTTCTCCTGGAACATGGGCAAACATCTCATACTATTGAGTCAGAAGAGATTGCTTTTTTTTTTTCTCTGACTTCTTCTGTTCTTTCGTGCATAATGAGCAATGCTTCCGAGACTTCTTTGGCAGTTTTGCTGTTGACCACATTTTTGAACAGATCATCCTCTAAAGACTGGAACAAAATGTTCTTGGCCTTTTTGTCTAGCTGGACAGCTTTCTTGTCGTTGTCAGTCCATTCTGATTTGATCTTGATCTGAACTTTGTTTGGATCTTCTGGAGTTGGTGCAAGCTTTGTTGGAATATAGGGCCCATTTATAACGGTTTCAAATAGCTCGTCATCTATTGAATCCATGTAGGCTTGCATACGAACTTTTCAGTTGGCAAATTTGTCTTTGTTGCACATTGGTGGCTTGCTGCCTCCACTGGTCTTGGACTCGCTTATCAGGTGTGCCATCAGATCTACTCAAGCTTTGTAGGCTAGTTGAGAAAACCTGCTCTGATACCAATTGTTAGTTCCCAGAGGCACAAAAGTTATCTAGAAGGGGGGTTGAATAGATATTTTAATACTTTTTCCTTTTCAAAATACTTATCAGATTTGTTAATAAATTAACTACAGCAGAATATATGATTTATTTATTCCCCTTAAGATAAACCAAGTTTATAGGTGATAAGTGGTTATAGCAGTTTATGATAGATATAGCAGTTATAGAAGATATATCAGACACAATGATTTTAAGTGGTTCAGAGCACTCAAGGTTCCTAGTCCACTCTTCTACTCCACGAGTAGAAAATCCACTACGGATATCTTTACAATCTTTGAATCACTTAGATTCCTTAAAGATCAGCAGTCTTGGAACTTCTTAGTTCACTTAGAACTCTTCAAGTCCAGCAGACTTGGAATACACTTGATGAGAGTTGAGTTCTTGGGTTGTGCTACTCAGTTGCAGTTAAGCATACGTTCAAAAGAACTGAGTAGCTGAGCAAGCTTTCTATCTGGATCGTAGAGTTTGGACAGTTGAGTGTTCTTGAGCTTTATCGTTCTTACTTACTTAATCTGAATCTTCAATCAGTATTTCTTATGAAGGAGCCTTTAAAATATTTCCGTTGAAGGCATCCATTGTAGCATTTAATGTTACAGACTTTTTTGAGCACTGATGTTGACATCCTGGGAATATAGAGTTCTGCTGTCTGGCCCACCTGACACAGCAGAAAGCTTTCTCACCTAACACCTGAAAGGTATTTTCAGCAGACAGAAAGCACTCTCTTTAGCTTCTTCCATATGCTTATTCGATTTGAACTACGGATGAATATTAGCATCATTGGGACTCCCAAAATGTCAACGTTCATAAGCCTTTCTTTATACTACCTTCTTCATTAGATGGGCAGAACTTGATGCTTCTGAAGCTAACTGAAGAAACACCACGATCGTTGTCTTTGTACCATGATCGTTGTGTGTTGTTGTGCTCATGCATGGTTCAGTCTTGATCGTAGAGAACACTACGATTTCTCTTAAGCTTTGATAGACTACGATCTCTACTTGCTTGTCTAGCAGACTACACATTTTCGAGAGCTGACTGCGAATCTTGACTTGGCTCGGTAGGCGCTCGGACTGTCTCCGCGATTCTGAGTGTGGCTTCCAAGACAGACTACGATTCAGAGTAACTTCCTTGATACTCCATGATTCTACCTTGGCTTCTATAATTTCTCGACTAGCTCGACAGACTACGATTCTGTTGAGGTCTATCTATTACATTTCAAGAGATCAACCTAACAGATTTGATCTTTCTTCTATACATTCAATTACAGAATGATATACATTTAGCACAGATCAACCTAAAAATTTTGATCTACCATCTAAGTCCTTGTACATATGTTTTTTAAAGGACTTTATACATAAGCATATATATTTACTTTCAACATCAAATTTTATCATGTAATTACCAACATCTTGGTCATAATATTCTTTACTGGGCTAGTTGAGCTCACCCTTTTCTTTTATTGTTCTCTTCAAGAAATGTGAATATAGCTGGGACTAGCCAGAGAATGGAGTGATGGTCCGAGATAGTGCTATAGTAGTCCTCACTATTTTGTAAAATAGTGTGATAATAATTGTAATGATGACTGAATTTGAGCGTTGATATTTTTATATTATATACGACATAATATCTGTATCAAAGCTCACAGTTTGTGTAATCATATTTTGCACAACAGTTTTATATAAAAAGATTTGTATTTGGATTCTGTACCATGTATTTGGCTTGGCGACTTAGAATGGGTTGTGTGGACCTATTTTGGGGGCGTCACATGACCCTTGTGAAATTAGACTTTGATTTATCTGTTAAAACTCCGTTGGGAGAAACCTTCGTTACATCAACAGTTTACAAATCTTTTTTGATTCAAATTGCACCCTCACATTACTTGTTGATCTCATCTCTTTGAAAATACTTGCATTTGATGTGATTTTAGGAATCGACTGGCTAACCACTCATCATGCTAAAATTGATTATTTTCGTAAGGTTGTTAGCTTTCATATTCCTAACCAACCTATTATGCGAATTCAAGCAACCAAACCACTAAAATCAATCACTGTCATTTTAAGTCATAAAGTTATTCGTTTATTGAAAAACGAATGTCAAGCTTTCTTACCCATGTCACCGATTTAAATAAGAATACGTCAGATTTGAATGATATTTCTGTTGTTAATAAATTCCCTGATGTATTTCCCGAAGAACTTCCTGACCTACCCTCGGAATGTGAAGTTGAATTTTTTATTGACCTTGAACCCGGTACAAAACCCATTTCCAACACCCCATATCGAATGGCTCCTACTAAACTTCAGGAGTTAAAGATCTAACTACATGAGTTGTTAGACATTGGCTTTATATGTCCTAGTACATCGCCTTGGGGTGCTCCTGTTTTATTCGTAAAGAAGAAAGACGGGAGTATGCGACTTTGTATTGACTATCAGGAGTTGAACCATGTCACCATCAAAAATTGGTATCCGTTACCTCGCATTGATGACTTGTTTGACCAGTTGCAAGGTGCTAAATTCTTCTCAAAGATCGATCTTCGTTCTGGATATCATCAGTTAAAGATTAAAACTGATGACATTCCAAAGACTGTCTTCAGAACTCGATACGAGCATTATGAATTCTTAGTCATGTCTTTTGGGTTTACTAATGCTCCTGCTGCCTTCATAGATATGATGAACCGAATATTCAAGTAATATTTGGATCATTTTTTGGTTGTCTTTATTGATGACATCCTCATTTACTCCAAAAGTTGTGAAGATCATGAGCAACACTTGAGGCTGATACTCCAAAAGCTTAGTGAAAACAAACTATATGCCAAGTTGAAGAAATACGAGTTTTGGCTTAAGTAGGTAGCATTCCTTCTGCACGTGGTATAAAAACATGGAATATCACTTGACCTGGTGAAGATTGAAGCAATACAAAGTTGGGAGCAACCTAAGTCAATAACCGAAATACATAGCTTTCTGGGCTTAGCTGGTTATTATCGGAGATTCATGAAAGGATTTTCTTTTGGGTTTGTATATAACGCATGTCGACGTTGGTTTAAAAAATCCACGGGTCGGGTCACAACCCGGGTCTTTTAATTCTCTTTTCTTAAGTTCTCTCTACCCTCACTCTTTTTATTTAGGAAAAAGGTTTTGAAGGGTTTTTTAGGAAAAAGGCCAACATGTATCATGTTGACGATTTGAACATTTTATAGAGTCACCAGTTGGTAGATTTGAAAATGGTTGTACCAACTCAACCGAGTTTTGTTTGAAAGAGGCCCAATTGTTGGACACTATCGAAACTTGATCTTTAAAAACAAAGTTTGAGCTCGGGGGCTTAGTTAAGTGTGGGGAAGGTGTTAGGCACCCCACAACTCCCATGTAAACACGGTACCACATCTTTTCAATATTTCCCTTTAGAATTGGAATGCGTGAGTGAATGTTGTTTGAAAATTGGGCCTATTGATTTGATTGATTGAAAGCTTTGACAGGCCTTGTTGAACCTATATACGAAGGGTTTGATTTGATTTGCAAAAACATTTAATTTGATTTTTCTTTAAAAAGCTTTTCTTTTGATTGATTTGAAAATAATGTTTTGAAAGCTGGTTTATCAAACCCTTACGCTAGAATAGGAATTGAAACCTATTGATACTTTCAATTTTATCTGTATAGCCTTAAGGCTGCATGTGAATGGTGATTTGTCGAGCTGTGAAGCATCCTTGACCACAGAAATAGACAAGTGTTGGTCTCCTCATGGGTATGAAAACCATCGAAAGGACGCTGACACGACAATCAATATTTTTTTAATATATTAATACCTTAAATACGGATAACCGTTTTAAGGTCTGTTTACATGTACATTTCTACAGAAAAACTGGCAGGGTACATTTGTAAATCGGAGTTTGTCCATTGTGGAAATCAGATTCCGATCATTTTGATCGTGAATCCCACGATTCCTAGGCTCACATGTGAGTAGCCAATAAACATGCACAGTTCAAATTTGCACAAAAATAGATAAATATCCCAATATTGTCAGAACCGAGGATTCATTCAGTAAATCCCGGTCCGCACGGCCGAAGCGTCTCGTTCCCACTAGATAGCGATCTAAGGGGCGCGAGGTTGCTTTTGAAGCTGAAACTCGAAAGAAAGTCAGATTTAAGGAAATCTCAGCCATTCTAGCTTCTCCGTTCAATCCGGATGTTTTGAACCGTTTAAAAACTGAAATTGGCGAGATTTAAATAAATCTAGTCCGCCAGCAGATATATCAGTGCCAATTCATATAAAATGAATATTTATAGCAGCAGTTGAATAGAAAGCGAGTAAAGAAATATATATTTATAGTTATATATAAAAGCTGTAAAGGGCGATGGGTTTTCATGCACAAGCCCGAACTAGAATTGAAATATATATATATATATATATATATATATATAGATATATATTTATAAAAAACTGTATAAAAAGCCATGAAATGATCCAGGCTTGACAGAAATGAAATATATATATATATATAGAAAAATAGTAAAAAGGGCGATGGGTTTTCACACCGGTGCCCGGACATATATATATATATATATATATTGACAGAAACGTAGTCAACCAAGACTGGGAAGATAACCCAGTGGTGGTGAAGGCTGCTTATATATGCATAAATATATATAGAAGCAGTAAAAAGGCCACAGAAGGATCCAGGTCGAACTAGAATGTAAATTGCAGAAAAGTAGTCAACCAGTGACTGGGGAGATCACCCAGTATGGCAAAAAGTGCAAAAAATAGTATAAAGGCCACAAAATAGTCCAGGCCAAACTGGAATGTAAATTACAGAAAAGTAGTTAATTAGTGACTGGGGAGATCACCCAGTATGGCGAAGAGTGCAAAAATAGTATAAAGGGCGATGGGTTCTCACGCCGGTGCCCGGACTGGAATTGAAATATATATATATATACAGAAATGTAGTCAACCAATACTAGAAAGAGAACCCAGTTATGGTGAAAGTCGCTTATATATGTGTAAATATATATAAAAGCGATAAACTACCTCGGATTTGAGATCCGGGCTTGACAGAATTAAAATGTTAGTATATATACGGTTAAATATATACAAAGAAGGGCCAAACCCGGACTGGGAAGATAACCCAGTCCGGCGAAGTTGCCAGAACGTGTGTGCTAGTGCATTGAAGTTGCTGGAGATGATGGATCATCAATCCGAGTTGTAGAAATGCCAAAAAATCAATTTATATACAAAAATGTACCAAATTTTGATGAAAACGGCCACGGAACTAAGTTACGGGCATTTTTAGAAAACGAAACTTAACGTGCTAGTGTATAAAAGTACGAAGAAGTAATATTCACTTTCTGATCGTGAAATACTTAGAATGGACTACTACACGGGCTTTTTGCCAAATCGTAGGCTCTATATGTCCAAATCTACCAGTTTTTTTTTGATATGTGGTAGTGTATGGGTATATCTACGTGTTAGAGTAAAAAAATTATGTTTGGAAGAGGTGTAAAAGTCAAAAAATTGAACTGGCAGAGCTTCGCTGCGTTTTTAAATTCTTGAAAATGAAGGGGGGCACCTTTATTTATAGGTCAGGGAGCCTCCACCCTACATGCGGTTGCCGTAGGTAGAGGTGCGGCTCCCCTGGTGGGGCCTGCGGTGGCGGGTTCTGTCGTCTTGAAGTATATGCACTCCGAGCAATGCGCAGTTGAAGTCGAATCTTTCTAACTTTTGATCGGAGCATCCTTTTGACGCGTGCGATACCTTTTTGGAAAGCCCTCATTGAGAGAGTTGCAATGACATGGGGTAAAACATTTTTCGGGACCGAGAAGACGGGTTCATAACCAGGTCTTTGATTCCTCGTAATTTGTCCGTTGAGCTGTCTTGCGTCGTTTGCACTCGGGATCGTCGTTATGGTTCATTCTGACTTCGAAGGCATCAATTCGGCTTGAGTTTGACAGAATCAACTGAGAGTTGATAATATGACCATTTTGCCCCTCACAGTGTGGTCCTTGGTGGATTTGGCTTCCCAAGGTTATCTCTGGGGCTGAACTGCACTTCCCGGACTGACGTCTGGGCTAATATGTACTTCCCGGGCTAAGACCGGGGACAACTTGACATGTCCTGGGTTGATGTCAAGGTTAATCTATACCTCCCGGGTTGATGCTGGGGCTGACTTGACGACACAATATTGAGATCGGGATTGATCGGTACCTCCCGGGTTGCTGTCGGGGCTGATTTGTACCTCTCGGGTTGCTGTCGAGGCTGATTCGAAGGCCCGATATTGAGATTAGGGTTTGAAATGATGGCCCGATTGGAGATTGGGATTGATCTGATGGCCCGATATGGAGATCGGGGTTAATCTGATGGTCCGATTGGAGATCGGAGCTGGATGGACGGTCCGATTGGCGATCAGAGCTGGATTGACGGTCCGATTGACGATCGGAGCTGGATTGGCTGTTCGATTGATGATCAGAGCTGGATAGACTGTCTAATTGGAGATCAGAGCTGGATAAACGGTTCGATTAACGATCGAAGCTGGATAGATGATCTAATTGGAGATCAAAGCTGGATAGACGGTCCGATTAACGATCAGAGCTGGATAGTCAGTTCAATTGATGATCGGAGCTAGATAGATGGTCCGATTAATGATCGGAGCTAAATAGATGGTCCGATTGGAGATCGGAGCTGGATAGACGGTCCGATTAGAGATTAGAGCTGGATAGACGGTCTGATTGACAATCGAAGCTGGATAGACGGTCCGATTGGAGATCAGAGATGGATAGACGGTCCGATTGACTATCGGAGCTGGATAGACTTGATAGTAGTGTGCATACAAGCCAATCATGTATGATGATAAAGCACGTACTTTGTAAACAATCTTATTTATTTATTAATAAAATATTTATTTATTAAAGGCATTTAATTATCTACATGGTGTTGTTTTTATAATATATAAATAACCCATAGTTTTAAGCAATGCTTTTAGAATCATGATGATGATCATGCTAATGAGATCTAAATTCTTAGAAAGCTCTAAAACTAAAATAGTTCCCAATCGTGGGATTACTAAAAAGGGAATTAGTAAATCCGGATATATTGGTACATATGTTGCTTGCTCATTGGATGAGGATGATTGATCTCATTATCATTTGTGTGGAGACACTAAAGCAAGTATGTAGGTGCTTATTGGAGAATAAATTCACTGAACGTGACTCGCTATGGAATACCTAATGGAGTTTTACTCGCCTGTCAATAGGAATTCCTAATGTGATAGTAGTACAAGTGATCATTGGACTTGAGATCATCATAGTATCTTGTATGTAATGAATTATACTTTGACTTATTCCTTAAAGTCCTTTAGGGTATATAAAAAGGTATGCTTGGGTATAATGAGTTATATATGGAGATAATGAATGATCAATAAAGAATCTACCACCTCTAGTAAAAGAGAAGATATGTCCTATGTGATTCGTTAAATTACAACCCAGGAATCCTTGGCCAAGGTAAAATGAAATTAGAAAGGAGTTTCTAATTTGCATTATTTGGAGTTGTGCATTTTCTAATCGAAATACATATAATTAAATAAAATAAGACTTGACAGTAAATTCATGTCTTATATTTAATTGGGACATTGTATGGTGGAAGGATTGAATTGTATGGTAACTATTTACTCACAGGTTCTTTTATGATTAATGTTAAAATCTATATTATCTGAAAAGTCGTTGATCGCTAGGGAGGCTTATCCCTATTGTAGAATAAATATTATTTATTTAAATAGATTATTAGTTTAATTTATTTATTTAAATAAGATTAGAATTGTTCTAATTGATTTATTCATAACCGGTTTAATATAGAGAACCTAAAGGGTCACACCATAAAAGGAAGAATAATTATTTAAGAAGGTAATGGCATAATCGTAATAATGCATTAATTGTAATTAATTTAATCTATAGTGATAGAATAAATTAAATAGCTTAATGTTTATTATTTAATATTTTGAAAATATTAAATATAAATTAATAAGAGGAGTCTTATTAATATTATTACAATTATTATTATTTTAATTTCTATATGAGTTTAGTAATTAATTTAATATTAGTACTCTCATTTATTCCTAATAAGATTAGGAGACAAATTAATTAAATGAATTTAATTAATTATTCCCCATGTGGTGGGAAGCCTAAATTAATTAAAGGAGTTTAATTAATTAAAAGAAATTCCATGTCTAATAGGATTAGAAGGGTTGACCAATATCTATATAAGAGGAGTCTTATAATAGATATCAGTTGAGACAATTCCAATTGTTGGAGAGTACTTCTTTTCTATAGAGGATAGAAAACTAAGCCAACCACCCTCCTTCTTGATAATTCATCTTCCTTGGTGGATCACCTCTAGAGGCCAATCACTTGGGTGGCTAACGTTGATCAAAGGAAGGAATCTAACCCGGAAATTCAAGGAGATCACGAAGAACAAGGAGTTGAACTCGTACCTGTGGAAGCTTCGTTTTACAAGGGTATGATTCCATAACTTCTTATTTATCGTTTTAAATTAATAATTTGCATAAAGGATGATCCGGGTAATGGTTTTGTAGAAATTTTTTTAAACTCTGATATACCATGCTTCCGCTAATTTTTGCAATTTGATTGCATCACGATTTCTTACAAACCCAACAGTGGCATCAGAGCCAAACCTTTATGCAATTATTAATTTATTTTTGATTTCATATACATATGGGTATGTATTTAAAAATAATTTATTGGGCATAATTTTATTGTATAAAATTATTTTTTAAAAAAATAAAAAAAATGACGTTTTTTTTGGGACGAATCACAATTTTTTTTTTTGGGTGCTAATCTTGAATTTTGCAAAGAAAAGGTGTTGTCTCTTTCTTACTCCGAAAAGAAGGTGACCCATCAGGAAAGGACTCTTTTAATAAAAGAAGGTGACTTCTTTTTAAAAAATAAATGTGAATTTATATTATATATATATATATATAACCTGATTCGTTATATAAATATATATAATATATACGGTAATATCAAATATATATATATATATGATATATATATATATATATATATATGATATATTTATATATTATATTCTAAATAATTTTATAGTTAAAATAAAGAGTTTATTTTAATCTTGAAATTGAATTTCATGCAATTTAAAATTGCCCATTAAATGATACTCATATATAAATGGAATTTTTAATTTATGAGATGAATATTTATTTATTGATATATATGGTGATATGTATGATAATAAATGGGGATTGATTATGGACTATTTGTTGGGTTTGTATGTAAAGCAATCATGCAATCAAATCACATAAATAGGGCAGAAGCGCAAAAACTAGGTTTTCAAAAATTTATACAAACTCATAACCATGATCATGCTTTGTGCTAGTTATCAATAACAGAAAAGAGAGAACATGGAATTATACCTTTGAAGATCCAAGCTTCCTCAGGTACAAGTTCTACTCCTTTGATTCCTTTGTAGTGGCTCCTTCCCTTGATCAATGTCAGCCACCCAATTGTTTGGCCTCTAACGGTGATCCACCAAGGAAGATGAAGAACTCAAGAAGATGGGTTATTGGCTTAACCCTTGTTTCTATCTCTATAGAATATGTGTACTCCCAACTCTTGAAAAAATTCACGTACCTTATTTCTGATATAAAACTCTCTTATATAGATATTAGGTTAACCCTCCTAATCCAATTAGAATAGGGTTTTATTTAATTAATTAAATACTTTTAATTAATTTATATCCTAATCTTTATTAGGATTGAGAGAGAGTACTGATATTATATTAATTCCTACACTCCTTTAGAATTAAAATAATAATAATAATAATAATATTAATAAGACTCCTCTTATTAGTTTATATTTAATATTTTTAAAATATTAAATAATAAACATTAAGCTATTTAATTTATTCTATCACCATAGATTAAATTAATTATACTTAATGCATTATTACTATCATGCCATTTTCTTCTTAAATAATTGTTCTTCCTTTTATGGTGTGACCCTTTAGGTTCTCCATATTAAACCGGTTATGAATAAATCAATTAGAACAATTCTAATCTTATTTAAATAAATAAATTAAACTAATAATCTATTTAAATAAATAACATTTATTCTACAATAGGGATAAGCGTCTCTAGCGATCAATGACTTTTCAGATAATATAGATTTCAACATTAATCATAAAAGAACCTGTGAGTTAATAGTTATCGTACAATTCAATCCTTCTACTATACAATGTCCCAATTAAATATAAGACATGGATTTACTGTCAAGTCTTAATTTATTTAATCATATGTATTTCGATTAGAAAATGCACAACTCCAAATAATGCAAATTAGAAACCTCTTTCTAATTTCATTCTACCTTGGCCAAGGATTCCTGTGTTGTCATTTAACGAATCACATAGGACATATCTCCTCTTTTACTAGAGGTGGTAGATTCTTTATTGATCATTCATTATCTCCATATATAACTCATTATACCCAAGCATACCTTTTTATATACCCTAAAGGACTTTAAGAAATAAGTTAAAGTATAATTCATTACATACAAGATACTATGATGATCTCAAGTCAAAGGATCACTTGTACTACTATCACATTAGGAATTCCTATTTACAGGCGAGTAAAACTCCATTAGGTATTCCATAGCGAGTCACGTTCAGTGAACTTATTCTCCAATAAGCACCTACATACTTGCTTTAGTGTATCCACACAAATGGCCATGAGATCAGTCATCCTCATCCAATGAGCAAGCAACATATGTACAAATCTATCCGAATTTACTAATCCCCATTTTAGTAATCCCACAATTGGAAACTATTTTAGTTTTTAAGCTTTCTAAGAATTTAGATCTCATTATCATGATCTCATCATGATTCTAAAAGCATTGCTTAAAACTATGAGTTATTTACATATTATAAAAACAGCACCATGTAGATAATTATATGCCTTAAATGAATATTTTATTAATAAATAAATAAGATTGTTTACAAAGTATGTGCTTTATCATCATACATGATTGGCTTGTATGCACACTACTATCAATCTCCCACTTGCACTAAAGCCAATCGCCATGGTATCTCATACCCATCTTCTCTAAGTGACGATCAAACTGCTGTTGTGTTATATCTTTAGTAAATGGATCTGCAATGTTGTCTTGAGAGTCCACACGCTCCAAGGTGACGTCTCCTCTTTCAATGATCTCCCTGATCAAGTGAAATCGCCGCAACATGTGTTTAGATTTCTGATGAGACCTGGGTTCCTTAGCCTGTGCAACCGCTCCGGTGTTGTCACGGTATACGGGAACTGCTTCTCCGATGCTAGGAACCACACCAAGTTCAGTTATGAACTTCTTCATGCAAACAGCTTCCTTTGCAGCTTCACTTGCAGCTATATACTCTGCCTCTGTCACTGAATCAACAACTGTTTGTTGCTTGGAACTCTTCCAACTCACTGCACCTCCGTTCAAGGTAAACACATACCCTGAAACAGATTTACTGTCATCTTGGTCTGTTTGAAAACTTGAGTCCGTGAATCCCTCGAGTTTTAATTCAGACCCACCGTAGACAAGAAAAATATCTTTAGTCCTTCTCAAGTACTTTAGGATATTTTTCACTGCCTTCCAGTGCTCTTCTCCTAGATTCGACTGGTATCTGCTTGTTACACTAAGTACGTGAGCAACATCCAGTCTAGTACATATCATACCGTACATGATAGATCCTATTGCAGAAGCATAAGGGATCTTACTCATACGGTCTCTCTCCTCAGGTGTCTTTGGGGCCTGTTTCTTGGAGAGATTTATTCCATGGCTCATCGGCATGAGACCTCTTTTGGAATCTTCCATGCTAAACCTCTTTAGCATCGTATCAATATACGTTCCTTGGGATAAGCCGAGCATCCTTTTAGATCTATCTCTATAGATCTTTATCCCCAAAATATAGGATGCTTCACTCAAGTCCTTCATGGAGAAGTTTTTAGATAACCAGATTTTAATGGATTGTAACATAGGAATGTCATTCCCTATCAGTAATATATCATCAACATATAATATAAGGAATGATACTGCGCTCCCACTAACCTTCTTGTATACACAAGGTTCATCCTCGTTTTTGATAAAATCAAACTCTTTGATTGTCTCATCAAAACGAATGTTCCATCTACGAGAAGCTTGCTTCAACCCATAAATGGATCGTTGTAGCTTACAGACTTGATTTGTTCCAACTTTTGAGATAAACCCCTCTGCCTGTGTCATATACACATCCACCTCAAGTTTCCCATTAAGGAGGGCCGTTTTCACGTCCATCTGCCAGATCTCATAGTCGTTGTAAGCTGCAATCTCAAGTAAAATCTGAATGGACTTGAGCATGGCTACTGGTGAGAAGGTTTCATCATAGTCAACTCCTTGTCTTTGTTTGAAACCTTTTGCAACCAGTCGGGCCTTATAGCTCTCTACCTTTCCGTCTACTCCAGTTTTTTTCTTAAAAATCCATTTACACCCAATAGGTTTAATACCTTCAGGTGGTGAAACCAAAGTCCATACTTTGTTTTCATACATGGAGTCCATTTCGGATTTTATGGCTTCAAGCCATTTCCCTGAGTCTTTATTACTCATAGCCTGTTTGTAATTCAATGGATCATCATTCATGATGTGTACCTCATCGTCATCCTCTATAACGAATCCATACCTCTCAGGTATCTGCGGTACTCTTCCAGATTTACGAACAGGGTGTGGTACAGTAGGTTCTTCTACTTGGTTAGGTACTTGACTTTGGTCCGTGGTAACTTGTGGTTCTTGAACTTCTTCAAGATATATCTTACTCCGACTGACCCCTTCATGGATAAACTCTTTCTCCAAGAAGGTAGCATATTTCGCAACAAGCACCTTTTGATCAGTTGGATGATAGAAATAATACCCTACGGTTTCTTTAGGGTATCCCACAAATCTACACTTATCGGATTTAGTCTGTAGCTTATCATTTTCAAACTTTTTGACATAAGCTGGACAACCCCAAGTCTTAACATGCTTAAGATTTGGTTTCCTCCCTTTCCACATCTCATATGGAGTCTTTGGGGCGGATTTGGTAGGTACCTTGTTAAGTAGGTATGCAGCCGTTTCTAGGCATATCCCCAAAAGGAAATTGGAAGGTCGGTAAAACTCATCATGGATCGAACCATGTCCAACAGTGTTCGATTTTTCCTTTCAGATACTCCATTTAACTGTGGTGTACCTGGAGGAGTCCATTGTGAGATTATACCATTTTCTCTGAGACAATTGAGAAACTCACTGCTTAAGTATTCTCCACCTCGATCTGATTGAAGTATCTTAATACTCTTGCCCGTTTGTTTCTCTACTTCACTTCTGAACTCTTTGAACTTTTCAAATGATTCTGATTTGTATTTCATTAAATACACATATCCAAATCTTGAGTGATCATCAGTGAAAGTAATAAAATAAGAATACCCACCCCGTGCACTTGTTGTCATAGGTCCACAAACGTTTGTGTGAATCAATGCCAACAATTCTGTAACTCTCTCTCCTTTTCCACTAAAAGGAGATTTAGTCATTTTACCCATGAGACAAGATTCACAAGTTGGATATGATTCATAATCAGATAGCTCGAGGAGCCCATCTTTATGCAACTTGGATAATCTTGTTTCATTGATATGACCGAGTCTACACTGCCACATATAGGTATAAGTAATATCATCTCTTTTCCTTTTCTTAATTTGTTCAATTTGAAATATATTTTCTTGTAAGTCAAGTGTATAAAGTCCATTTCGCAAATTTCTAATACCATATAAAACATCGTCTTTATAAATAGAACAACCATTGTTCTTTATAATAACGTCAAAACCTTCCATATCCAATACAGAAATTGAAATAATGTTTTTAATAATATTCGGAACATAATAACAGTTATTAAGATAAATGGATTTGCCCGAAGGCATTGCTAAACAATAAGTTCCTACAGCTAATGCAGCAACTTTTGCTCCATTTCTCACTCGTAGGATCACCTCATCTTTGTTCATCTTTCTACTTCTGACCAGTCCCTGCACAGTATTATATATGTGAGAACCACAGCCGGTATCCAATACCCAAGTAGAATTATGACTTTCAGAAAAATTAATTTCAATAATAAACAAACCTTGATTGGAAGTCGAAGCTTCTCCAAGCTTCTTCTCTGCTAGAAACTTCTTGCAGTTCCTCTTCCAATGTCCCAGCTCATTGCAATGAAAGCACATTCCTTTAGCTGGTTCAGGTTTCTTTTGCTCCTTTTCTTTCCCTTTTCCCTTAGCCTTCTTAGATTTCTTCTTTTTAGAAGACACCTTAGGCCTCTTCCTTTTATTGGAAGAATCCACCATCAAGACATAGTTCTTCTTGGATGAGAAGTGACCTTCTGCAGTTTTCAGCATGTTAAGCAGCTCAGGCAAGCTGACATCTAGCTTATTCATGTGAAAATTAACCACAAACTGCGAGAAGGTCTCAAGGAGTGACTGCAAGACCAAGTCTTTACTCAACTCCCCATCCATGACGAACCCAAGCTGTCCAAGGCGTTCAATCAAATTGATTACCTTCAGAACATAAGTCTCGACGGCAGTGCCCTCGGTCATCCGAGATCGGAAGAGCTCCTTAGATATCTCATATCTAGCAGTCCTACTCTGTTCATCATACAACTCCTTGAGGTGAAGCAGCATAGCAGGAGCATCCATTTTTTCGTGCTGACGCTGAAGCTCGTTATTCATGGATGCGAGCATGATGCATTGAGCCACAGATGCATCATCTTGCCACTTATTGAAAGTGGCAATCTCTTCCTCAGAGGCTGTTTCTGAAACAGATTCAGGGATAGTGGAATTTAGGACATAAGAAATCTTTTCAGCAGTGAGAACAATTCTCAGATTTCTTAGCCAGTCCTCATAATTCGGGCCGGTAAGCTTATTTGCATCAAGTATGCTTCGTAGTGAGATTAGTGATTTTGACATTTTTAAAATTCTGCATGTGAAAAGACAACATTTTAGCAAACATTCATTTTATTAACTGCATACCAAAATAAATTTAGGTCTTTATTTTAAATTGGTATATCCCATTATTTTCATCAAACTATATTACCCTCATTTATATAGTTCGACAACATCTAATTAAAGATTTGCTAGTGAGATTAAGGATCCCATTTCAAATGTATATAACTTTGTGGATAGCACAACAAGCGATATACAAATAAATAGGTAGACAACTCTTGTCAATTACATCATCATGTAACTCCTTTTATTTTGCCTCTTAAATCATAATGGTCATGTGTGTGCACATCCGAACTAAAATGATTTAAGTTAAGTCCAGCCTAGCACTTCCATAAATTCAAAAAGAAAAATTTTCGTCCTTATGGATAGCACAACAAGACTAGATCTTTCAATTTTCTTGATAAGCATCAAATGTGATTAATTAACATCTTAAATATTCAATACTCGCCTTGTGGATAGCACAACAAACTCATATTAAATATTTAATACTCTATTAATTAATCATGCTAGAAGGCGACGTTCGATATTCCAAATATCATTTGAACGCTTCAGACTTAATATTATTTCTTTGAGGGGTTTGTTATTATTTGTCTCATCTTGTTAAGCGCGCATGCACACACACACACACACACACACACACACACATATATATATATATATATATATATATATATATATATATAAAATACGCGTTATTTTATTAAACATGCGAAGCATGTTTGCATAAAATATAATATATATATAATATTTAGCATGCAATATAGAATACTATATTCTACCCGGATTGATTATGGACTTTTATTCTAGATTGGTTCACTAGAGCCACCAAGTGAGCCAAAAGGCCAAACCTAGGACTGCAAGAATTTAAATTTAAATATAACTATTACAGTTAAACCCTGGCTCCATACAAATGGGTCTTCACGCGTTCCTTGCTCTTTGGTCTCCAGTTTTTTCAAGATAATTCTAACTATCTCTATTACATAAACTATTTTTAATTAAATAGAAACCTTGATCAGCAGTCAAGGGGAAGTACATAAGAGGGAGATAGAATTTTACACCGAGAATAAAACCAGAGAAGACGAGGTACGCAGATCCCATTTTATAAAACCCATGCATTCAAGCACTCATCCAAAAATAAAAACAATCACATTGGTCATAGTCCATAATCAACCCCATTTATTATCATACACATCAACATATGCATCAATAAATATCCATTCATCTCATGAATAACAATGCTATTCCATATATGGATCGATGTTATTTAATGGACAAAAGTTTTGCTAAATTTTATTTTTGAAACAAAATAAACTCTTTTATTTTAATCAAAAATAAATCCAAATTAAACTCCTTTAATTTTAGCATTCTGAAATCATATTTCAGATAAAATAAACTTCTTTATTGTAAAACTTTATCAATTAAATAAACAGTTTACTTAATTAATTAAAATCAATTTTCAGGGTCTGTCCAGGTACCGGCGCAGCTGCGCCAGTAATGAACTGGGCAGCTGCGCAGGTAGCCTGAAGCAGCAGTTTTTGCAGACAACTGGGCAGCTGCGCCGTTTTGTCCAAAAGAACGATCCAATTCTCACATCAATTCATACATGGAATTATAAAATTGATAATTAGCACAAAGTTAGGCTCTGATACCACTGTTGGGTTTGTACGTAACCCAATCATGCAATCAAATCACATAAATAGGGCAGAAGCGCAAAAACTAGGTTTTCAAAAATTTATACAAACCCATAACCATGATCATACTTTGTGCTAGTTATCAATAACAGAAAAGAGAGAACATGGAATTATACCTTTGAAGATTCAAGCTTCCTCAGGTACAAGTTCTACTCCTTTGATTCCTCTGTAGTGGCTCCTTCCCTTGATCAATGTCAGCCGCCCAATTGTTTGGCCTCTGACGGTGATCCACCAAGGAAGATGAAGAACTCAAGAAGATGGGTTATTGGCTTAACCCTTGTTTCTATCTCTATAGAATATGTGTACTCCCAACTCTTGGAAAAATTCACGTACCTTATTTCTGATATAAAACTCTCTTATATAGATATTAGGTTAACCCTCCTAATCCAATTAGAATAGGGTTTTATTTAATTAATTAAATACTTTTAATTAATTTATATCCTAATCTTTATTAGGATTGAGAGAGAGTACTGATATTATTTTAATTCCTAAACTCCTTTAGAATTAAAATAATAATAATAATAATAATAATATTAATAAGACTCCTCTTATTAATTTATATTTAATATTTTTAAAATATTAAATAATAAATATTAAGCTATTTAATTTATTCTATCACCATAGATTAAATTAATTATACTTAATGCATTATTACTATCATGCCATTTTTTTCTTAAATAATTGTTCTTCCTTTTATGGTGTGACCCTTTAGGTTCTCCATATTAAACCGGTTATGAATAAATCAATTAGAACAATTCTAATCTTATTTAAATAAATAAATTAAACTAATAATCTATTTAAATAAATAACATTTATTCTACAATAGGGATAAGCCTCCCTAGCGATCAATGACTTTTCAGATAATATAGATTTCAACATTAATCATAAAAGAACCTGTGAGTTAATAGTTACCGTACAATTCAATCCTTCCACTATACAATGTCCCAATTAAATATAAGACATGGATTTACTGTCAAGTCTTAATTTATTTAATCATATGTATTTCGATTAGAAAATGCACAACTCCAAATAATGCAAATTAGAAACCTCTTTCTAATTTCATTCTACCTTGGCCAAGGATTCCTGGGTTGTCATTTAACGAATCACATAGGACATATCTCCTCTTTTACTAGAGGTGGTAGATTCTTTATTGATCATTCATTATCTCCATATATAACTCATTATACCCAAGCATACCCTATATATGCCTTAAAAGGCCTTAAGGAATTAGTCAAAGTATAATTTGTTACATACAAGATACTATGATGATCTCAAGTCCAAGGATCACTTGTACTACTATCACATTAAGAATTCCTATTGACAGGCGAGTAAAACTCCATTAGGTATTCCATAGCGAGTCACGTTCAGTGAACTTATTCTCCAATAAGCACCTACATACTTGCTTTAGTGTCTCCACACAAATGACCATGAGATCAGTCATCCTCATCCAATGAGCAAGCAACATATGTACCAATCTATCCGAATTTACTAATTCCCATTTTAGTAATCCCACAATTGGGAACTATTTTAGTTTTTAAGCTTTCTAAGAATTTAGATCTCATTATCATGATCTCATCATGATTCTAAAAGCATTGCTTAAAACTATGGGTTATTTACATATTATAAAAATAGCACCATGTAGATAATTATATGCCTTAAATGAATATTTTATTAATAAATAAATAAGATTGTTTATAAAGTATGTGCTTTTTCATCATACATGATTGGCTTGTATGCAAACTACTATCACTATTTGACCAATGTGATTGGATTTTATTTTAGTTGAATGCTTGAATGAATGAGTTTTATTAAATGGGGTCTGTGTACCTCGTCTTCTCTAATTTTTTTTTCTTGATGTAAAATTCTATCTCCCTCCTATGTACTTTCCCTTGACTGCTGATCAAGGTTTCTATTTAAATTAAATAGTTTAATGTAATAGAAATAGTTAGAATTATCTTGAAGAAATTAGAGACCAAGGAGCAAGGAGCGCGTGAAGACCCGTTTGTATAGAGCCCAGATTTAAATGTAATAGTTATATTTAAATTTAAATTCTTGCACTCCTAGGTTTGACCTTTTGGTTCACTTGGTGGCTCTAATGAACCAAACTAGAACAAAAGTCCATAATCAATCCGGGTAGAATATAGTATTCTATATTGCATGCTAAATATTATATATATATATATATATATATATATATATTATATTTTATGCAAACATGCTTCGCATGTTTAATAAAATGACGCGTATTTTATATATATATATCTGCATGCGCGCTAAACAAGATGAGACAAATAATAACAAACCCCTCAAAGAAATAATATTAAGTCCGAAGCGTTCAAATGATATTTGGAATATCGAACGTCGCCTTCTAGCATGATAAATTAATAGAGTATTAAATATTTAATATGAGCTTGTTGTGCTATCCACAAGGCGAGTATTGCATATTTAAGATGTTAATTAATCACATTTGATGCTTATTAAGAAAATTAAATGATCTAGTCTTGTTGTGATATCCACAAGGACGAACATTTTTCTTTTTTGAATTTATGAAAGTGCTAGGCTAGACTTAACTTAAATCATTTTAGTTCGGATGTGCACACACTTGACCATTATGATTTAAGAGACAAAATAAAAGGAGTTATATAGTGATGTAATTGACAAGAGTTGTCTACCTATTTATTTGTATATCGCTTGTTGTGCTATCCACAAGGTTATATACATTTGAAATGGGATCCTTATTCTCACTAGCAAATCTTTAATTAGATGTTGCCGAACTATATAAGTGAGGGTAATATAGTTTGATAAAAATAGTGGGAGATACCAATTTAAAATAAAGACCTAAATTTATTTTGGTATGCAAAATTAATAAAATGAATGTTTGCTAAAATGTTGTTTTTTACATGCAGAATTTTAAAAATGTCAAAATCACTAATTTCACTGCGAAGCATACTTGATGCTAATAAGCTTATCGGGCCGAATTATACGGACTGGCTAAGAAATCTGAGAATAGTTCTCACTGCTGAAAAGATTTCTTACGTCCTAAACTCACCTGTCCCTGGAACTGTTTCAGAAACAGCCTCTGAGGAAGAGATTGCCACCATTGTAAAGTGGCAAGATGATGCATCTGTGGCTCAATGCATCATGCTCGCATCCATGAATAATCAATTAGTTTGGGTCGCTTTTCAATAATATAAGTCTAGCCGAATCAAATGGCATAGACACTTTCACAATATTCAAGAATAATACCAAGTTCAACATGAATAATAGCTTTAATGAAATAAGAGTTCAAGCATGTTAATTCAATTCAAACGATTAAGTAAAGAAACTAGTTTGAAATATACAAGAATAGAATACTTGCATAAAGTAACTGCGTCGGTTAGGATACTTTCCTTATGCGTAGTTTACTCACGTAAAGCTAGCCAACACTTTCGAATTCCTATCGTAATATAGTTACGTATATATATGATATTCATTAGTCATATAATTTAACTTCACATTTTGTCTTCGAATATACGATCAACACATAAGCTAAGTTTTAACCTAGCTACACAGTTATATAGAATATAATTTCTATCCTTAACGTTCCTCCTTTAGAGTTTAAACACATTCTCATATCATATAAGATCGTAACAATTAGCAAACATGCTCTCATATTATTAATATCACATAAAACTACAAGCAATACCAAAATATATTTCATTTTAACAAGTTATGGCATTCTCATAAGTTAACCGTCAAAATCAGGTTCAAGTAACACATAACATATGATATCACAAAGTATGCATACATATTAAAGGATACTTTCATGCTTGTTCAACCTTTCTAATTCCAATCATATATGATTTAGTTTTAATTCACGATCCCTAACGACTTAGGATTATACAATGCCATGAATTTACATAAGTTGTCATGCGTATCATTTAGATATATAAAGTAGTCATATATTTTATTGATACGTATTTTCATATGTTTCTATGTCATGGATGTGTGATTCTAGCACTGTTACTAGTTCGTGACTTAATCAAACTCATGCTTGATTAACTTGCATTACATCTAACAAGTACGTACATGTATGATGCCTTCAAAGCACATTCAATCATGTTGAAAATATTAGAATGTAAAGTCCTAATATAACATGTCAAAGTCCACATTTAAAGCTTATGTTGTTGTTAGTAACGTTCACTAACAAGTTCAACATGCTCACGCCTCATTACGAATTATATAAACACAAGTTAATGGGTTGTTCGTGCATTTCTAAACCATACTACTACGCTCACAAAATCAGAATATTAACATGGCATAGCATGTCAAGGTTTGTGTTCAAAACATACATTTTTGTTAAGAATGTGCACTAGTAGGGTCCACATGTTCACATTTCATTATAGAACCTATATACGCAAGTTAACATGCTTCTCATACATCTTTGTATCATACTAATATGCTTGCAAGGTCAGAATACCGACATAAGTCATATACGTTTAAAGTTCAATTATAAACCTTATGTTCACTTCGGAAACTTTAAGTGCATTTCCAAACTACATGTCGTTTTGTTAACCATGCATGTTAATATACTAAAATATGCTTACATTGCCTCATTATGTTTATATATATATATATATATATATATATATATGTTACACAAGCTAGCATGCTTTATCTAAGTCATTTTAGCAAGTAGCACATAACAGATTTTTAAACTGAAGCAGAATCTGCAGCAGGCTGCTGGCGCAGCTGCCTAGTACAAAACTGGCGCAGCTGCGCCGGCTTGCAGCCAGCGGCAGACTGTTCCAGCCTCGGCAGATTTCCAGGCCAATTCCCAAATTTCACCACATTTTCGTTCCTACTCAACTGCATTTCAGTTTAAACATGCTTATAAGGCTATATAGCAACTAAGAAATATGTCCAAATCAACTTTAGCATAAATGGTAACTAAAATCAATAATTGAAATTTTTGACAGAAAACCAAATGATGAACCAAGAACGAAGGATTTATACCTCTGTAATGCAATCTCAACTTCTTAGAATACTACACTGATGTATATATATTAGCTCTCAACTTATCAAACGTAAGCAAAATCTCAGCAAGATGAAATGTGAAGAGAAGGGGCTTAATTTATAGAAAATCTATTATACAGACAATGCTATCTCCCCATGAATCAAACTAATGAACTGAAGATTTATATGTTGGTTAAGGAAGAGTAGGTAATTAGTTGGTGAATTACACTATTTTGCCCTCTCCCTTGTTTATCATTTGCTATAGAGCTATGGAGGTTTGCTGAGTTTGATGTTATAGGGGAGTAGGATAGCTTGAGTATATCACGTGAAAGAGATAGTGACTCTCCCAGCAAAACAAACTCAGCCTTCTAGCAACATGCATATATACATACTTAGGCTATATACACATACATATATCATACACTTAGGTATATATGTATACTTAGGTAGTAAATTCATTTAGAGTCATAATGTAGTTTTCAATAAGAAAATAATGTTACAATGTAGTGAATGTAATTTGCACATATATAATCCATGTACATATTATTACACCGGTATAATTTAATCGGATACTATAACATTTATTATTAAATTCTATAATCAACAATTGATTACAATATATCCCTAACATATTATTTTAATGTATACTTATACATAATTGTCACCTAAGCATTATCATGTAGCTATCTCAATTCAATGTCTTTACTATATAGTTTATGTATAATTGTATAGCCACATTGCACTACTTCAGACAACATATAGGTAGCTACCATACCTTATACATTTAATTCGCATGCTTGCACATAACAATTAATACAACCTCATTTTATTAATAACTTACTTATTTGTTTTATTATTCATAATGTCAAATAAATAAATTATTCATCTTATTGATTAATTAACAATAATATTAATTAATCCATTCCTCATCGATTATTAATAACACCTAATTAATAATCATAGGATTAATTATCACATTAACAAATATAATTCCCAGCATATTTATAAACAAGTGGTTTATTATTATTATATTTCTTGCAATAATAATAATCACATATTATTAATCAATCACAGTTAATATTCCACAACGATTAATTAATATTCTATAATAATAATTAATTAATATTCTACAATTAACAATTAATATAGATTAATTGTTCGCTTAATTTAATATAATCATTCTTATATTACGTCACTGTGCCACACAAGGCTATCAACGAGTTTATCTCAAACTCCATAAGTTTCACAATTGTTATATTAATAGAATTGAATTAATCCATCTCATGACACAAAATTATTTATATTCAAATAAATTCTCATTCCCATTAATATATTTATTCAATAATATTAGGAAATTCTCGGGTATTACAAGTATCCAAAGGCACGTTAGTTATCTAGAAGAGGGGTTGAGTAGATATATTAAAATTTCTTAGGTCTAAAATACTTAGTCAGTATTGATGATACTGACTGCAGCGGAATATATGTTTTGTTCCCCTTCAAGATAATGCAGTTAAGGTTAGATAAGCAGTTATAGCAGTTATAATAGATATAGAAGTTATAGCAGTTAATGAGAGATAATAAGACACAGGGTTTTAAGTGGTTCAGAGCCAACACGACTCTTAATCCACTCTTCTACTCCACGAGTAAGAAAACCACTAAGGATATCTTCTTACAACTGGATCACTCAGATCCCTTCAAGGCTAGCATCCCTGGAACTTCACTTAGTTCACTTTTGAACTCTTCAAGTCCTTTGACTTGGATATGCTCTTAGTTGACTTCTTAACTCTTCAAGTCCTTTGACTTGGATCTGCTCTTAGTTCACTTTTGAACTCTTCAAGTCCTTTGACTTGGATCTCCACTTAGTTCACTTTTGAACTCTTCAAGTCCTCTGACTTGGTACCTCACTTGGATCGGTAGTTGATAGTTGAGGTGTGCTACTCAGTTGCAGTTCAGCTTCTGTCTTTCAAAGGATTTAGTAGCTAAGTAAGCTTTCTTTAGTATCGTAGTGTTGCTTGTTTAGTGTTCTTGAGCTTTTTCAATGTATTCTTTCTTTATGCGTCTTGCTTACTTTATCTGAATCCTTGTCTGATTTCCTTATAAAAGAGCCATTCAAAAATAGCCGTTTTGAATGCTCCCGTTGCTTCATTTAATGCTCCAAACATTTTCTGTACAGTGATGATGACGTCCTGCTTTTCTATTGCTCTGCCGCCTGACTCACTGACACAGCAGACTGTATATTTCACCTAACACCTGAAAAGGTGTTTTCTGAAGGCTGCTTTAGTCCTATCCTTAGATTCTACAATACGGTTCTTCGATTTGGACTAAGGATGAATATGGAAGTATTGGGACTATCACTTTGTCAACGGCTATAAGCCTTTCTTCATTTATTGCTCTTCCTCCCTTCATTAGATCTTTAATCTTTGATGTTGACTAGAGGAACACTACGATTATGGTCATTGTGATACAATCGTTGTGCGTTGGCTTTGTACAGCGTGATTCAGACTTCTTCGTAAAGCACACTATAATTTCTCTTAAGCTCTTGGTAGACTATGATTCCTTGCTTGCTTGTCTTGCAGACTTCATACTTCTGATAGCACTCTACGATTCCTAACTTGGCTCGATAGATGCTTTTAACTTTTATGACTCTCAGTGTGGCTTCTGAGGCAAAATACGATTCTTTGATGCTTTCACTTGAGCTCGACGATTCTTGCCTTGACCTCTGCAGACTTGATTCTTCGGCAGATTTCTAGTTTGTATATCTTCACTCAAGCTCCACGTTTTCTGCCTGAACTTCTGTAGGCTTGAATCTCTTGGTAGACTACGATTCCGATATCTTTGCTTAAGCTCCACGATTCTGCCCTATCTTTCGAATGCTGTCTTTGACAGACTACGATTCTGTCAAGACTTTAACTTTTATAGCTCAAATAGATCAACCTAACAAGTTTGATCTTTTCTTCTATACATTCATTTACGTAAATGATAACCATTAAGGCTCAGATCAACCTAACATATTTGATCTATCATCTAAGTCCTTGTACAATGATTCTCTTAAGGACTGTACACTTAAGAATTTATATTTACTTTCAATATCAAATCTGAATATGCAATTCCCAATAATCTCCCCCTATTTGATGTTGACATAATCAAGGAGATTTAGATCATAGCATCATTTTCTAAATGCATAATGTTAGAAAGTAAATATGGCTTAGTGTTTCAGTGAACAACTGAAATTTCTAAAGAATAAGCATGAATTTATTGATGTTTGAAGAGATATTACATTCAATCATAAAAACATCAATACAAAATTAAGTTTAGGCTTATCTCTATTTTCTTTGTCTCTTGCTCCTCAAAGACTCAGCAGCTCTCATATTTTTGGTTTGCTCATCTCTCCATTCAATGTCTTCTAGCTCATAGCTAGACTGTGCAGAAGTCATACCTTGTGAGCTAGACGCTTGATCTTGATGTCTTTGAAGAGGTATTCTCACTAGAGGCTGCTGCAGATACTGATCAGATCGTGGAGTTTAAACATTTGGACTCCTGGAGTTGTCACACGACGATTGACCAGTACGAGTTTGCCTTTTCCTTTCCTGCTGTAGAGGTGGTGGTTGAATGTGCGTCTGCCTCAGTCTTCCACCTCTGCCTTTATCTCCTTGCCCAATCTTCTCCCCCTTTATGTCATCATCAAGGGTTCAAATATCATCTGAGAGCCGTCTGATTCCGTCTACCAGGGCATGCATTTGAGTTTTTTTGTTGAGAAATGTCACTAGTTTATTCAGCAACTAAAGCCTCAGTGACCCTTCTTTGTTGCTGAAGCATTTTCATGGCATCATTGTTCGGGGAGATTTGAGCAGCACTGCATTCTTGGAATTTTTTCAAAGCAATACGCAGTGATAAATCTATTCTGCCATCAGCTCATTTTGAGTTTGCTGATTCTTTTGCATTAGCAGCAAGGCTTCTTTCTGCTTCTTGGCCTCGACAAAATGAATAACATCTCTTGCTTGATGCTTTCTTCTGCCATTTCTCTGAAGATCGCCCTTAATGATTTAGTCAGTTCTGTTCCCAATGTCCTAGCAGAGTCTTGACCGAGTCAAGAATGTTGTCGAATCTATGGTGAAGAACAATAAAATGTTCTTCAAGGACCTTTTCAGATTCTGACCCTATTTGACTCAGTGTGGCAGTCAACTCCTCCTTTATTGGTATGAGAGCCAATTGATCTAGAATTTATTGTGTTTCTGGTGGAGGAGTAGCTGTAGTGTGTTCATCTCTCCTTGACAAACTTTTGAGAGCAAGAGTTATGTCAAAGTATTCATTGTTGGAGGATAATGGAATGTCTTCTTGGGTTAGAGGGTTAGGAGTTCGCTGGGTAGGCGTAGTGTTTGGCTCAGATGTATGTGTTTGTGTCTCTTTGAGCTGTTCTGGACACTCTACGATTTCTTCTTCAGATTGACCAGTATGCCCGAATCGTAGTCTGTCATCTAAGGTTGGTGTTTCACTGATTGAGTTTACAAGTATTTCCTTGACAACTCGTGTGATGTGTTTAATCATTATTAGATAGTTAACGGGTCGCTCGATGAGATGAGTTGGTTATGTGGATCATCAGTCACAGAGTTTTGGGACTCTGTGACTGGAAACTGATTTATCATTACTTCATTCAGATTCTCTGGTAGCTCCCCCTCATTTCTGCATTCTCTAGCTCCACCTCAGCTGTAGCATTCTCTTGATTTTGAGCTTCCTGAGTTTTTTCTTCCTGCGACTCAGTAATCTGTTTATCCTTCTCATCAGCTCTTTTCTGTCCTCTTCCCTCAATACTTTCCTCATTGATAAGAATGTATTTCTTGACCAATGTCCTCTTTCTATTGGGCTTGACTACATCTTCAGAACCTTCTTCAGCTTCAGCCCTGTTTGTCTGTTCGAGCTGAGAGACTGTTGCAGCATCTTCTTCCATACTAGCAGCCTACCTAGACTCTACGATTGGTGAAGACTCCTCAATCATAGTAAGTGTTGGCTTCCTTGGTCTGTGACTGTGTTTCTTCTTCTTTTGAGCCTCAACACTTCTTTCAGCCATGTCCTCACTTGTTTCCCTTTTCTTCTTCTTCTCCTTCTCTTTCAGAGTCTCCTCTGATACTTGAGCTGCCTCAGGAGTAATAGCTCTTTCAGTCATTAAGCCACTAAACTCCATTTTAGCATCAGGGCATGCTTGAAGTGCATCAGTGGTTGGGTCTTGGGGTTCCTCATCCATTGATACATCTTTATTCATCTTCTTCTTTCTTTTCCTCCTTTTGATCAAGGCTGCAGCATTTTCTTCAGTACACCTTCTTCTTCTACCTCCCAGGCTTCCTCCTTTACAGCAAGATAGAATTTCAGATTTTATCTTTACATTTTCTTGCCGGGTTTTTCTTCTAATTTTGAAATAATTGCTGGGTTATCTTGTGGTTGGGGACAATGAGACGCCTTCTTCATCTTTAATCTTGTCGCCCAGTGTAGCTTCTAGTATCACACTGATAAATCTGCCATAAGGTATTTTTGGCAGTACTCTTGGTCTTCTTGGAGCTTTCCATCCATTTCTAAACCATTCCATTAGTAGAGCTCAATAGTTGAGTTGAACTCTGTACCTGATAGCTATCATGAGCTTCAGTTATTTTCCATTGACAGTATCGTGCCAGAGCTCTTGCAGCATATGCATTTTCCAATAATTTCAGCAAGAAACTCATATTCTTGGGAAAACTCTTTCTTCCTGTAGCCACTCTTTCCTTTAGTTTTGTTGTGTTTCATCTTCTTTAGGCCTTCATGAAATCAATTCGGTCCAGTGATGGAAGACCTTCATTGATGAACCCTAGGGCAAGGTTTATGCTTTTCTGAGTTGAGTCGAATCTGCTCGCCCTTGACTTTGTTGAGGATGGAGTTTCCTTCAACAATTCCATTTGTGTAGAAATCTTTCACCCAGCTTTGTGAATACAAGTGTGTCGGTACTTAGGGCATCCTTGAGTCCAGCTTAATTTAGCAGGGAAAGAATTTTGTGCATTTCTGGACTAGCATCTTCAAATTCGTCAAAGCATAGCTGAAAACCCGAGAATAGTGTCGTATACGTGAATAGTATTGTATACGTGAATAATAACCCCGACAATGAAAAAGGTAGAAATTTTATAAGAAAACTCATACTTCGTGAATAGTACTGTAAATAATACCGTATTCATGAATAGTGCCGTATACGTGAATAGTAACCTCGACATGAAAAGGTAAAAATTTCATAATAAAATTCATATCAATATTTCAGTGTAATGATATTGAAAGAAATAACATCATTTACGAAAAAATAACATCCCTTACCTCAAAGACAAGTACTTTTGATTGAATATCGGATATAATGCTGATAAAACTTGCACTGCTCATCAACTCTCAAAGTATCTAAATACTCACAAAAATACGCTCAATATTATAGAGAGAGAAAACTTCTAATTCTGGTGTGATTTTCAAATACTAACTAAGCACCTTATTTATAGGAAAATGCTTAAGACGCCAAAGCAGAAAATTTATTAAACATAATATTTTTTTTCTTACGCACACCACATCACAATCTCAGCACTCCACAAGTGGGTCCCACCCACAAAAAATGTTTTTCTTTAAAAAATATTATAACACCAAAAAGTATTCAGACCCAATATTCCAGAACTTCAATAATTCATAATAAATAGCCCTTTATTACAAAAATAAGAAATTTTATGTCCATTCTATAGGAAATTTAATTCTCTACAACTTTGTAGAAGAAAGTTTTTCCAAATCAGAACGAAAAATGACTCGAATTTACATACGGATGATTTTTCCACACCTCCATTCTGACAAAATACATATACTGATAATTCTTCCGCATACCATCTTAGGAACAAAATTTTTAGTACATCTCAAAGGACAAGGGCCACATGTTTCTCACCTTTAAGTCCCACAGACCATGTTTAAATGCTTTTTTTTGTAACAAAAATAATCCAGACCCCATTTACTCTCTTTCCTCCTCATTTTATTCACATATCGTGGACTTATTGTAAACAATTCATCATTATATATTATTATATTATCACGTTATACACTTATAATGTAATATAGTAAATAATATATTTGAATGAATTATTTTATCAGAAATATAAAATATCAATTCTCAATAATTGTCTCTTTTGCTAAAAACATTCCTCCATTTATATCCACATTGAAATAAATAGTTCCATTATCATTTTTATCAATAATTAATTATTCATAAATAATATTACAGAACACAATATGGCAAACAGGTCGTTCCAAGGAAAGAGGGGGCCTGTCCGATAACGATTTCCCTTACTGGTGCGCAAGTAAGCAACCCCTTTCTAGACAGAACTTCCTTAGACATTGTCAATAATGTTATCAAATAATATTATTCAAATCATATGAATTATTGATTTGATAATGTGAAATATTATACAGTAATAATTATTGAATCAACAATAATATAAAGCTGTGCAATACTGTGTGGCTACTGTGCCACAACGCGTATTACTTTACTTTACCCACTGGGTATTCCAACAGTTTTAACGGTAATACGTTACGCTGTTATTTTTAAAAAAACTCTTTCGTGTCGTTTTTTTCATCCGGACAGTTTTCTGTTATGGGGCCCACAAATGGCTGCGCCGTCGTACGAATATTCCCTGAAAACAAGAATATTCCACGACCAAACGAATATTTCCCGACAACAATGAATATTTTTAACCACTTGTTTATCTTTAAATTTTGCGCATATTACCCATAACTTTCCACATTTATTAAATCAAACACCCTTACTATTTCAAAATAATATAGAGGAGGACATCCAATTTTTTCATAAAAAGTTGGGGTCTTACACCTCCACTTCTTATGAAATTCGTCCTCAAAATTGACATGCGTACCTGGTATTTCGAAAAGGTGAGGACACCTCGTTTTCATATTCGATTCTAACTCCCAGGTCATTTCTTTGATTCCAACTGTGACTCTCATGGTGCTTCAACCATAACACCTCATAATGGTACCTATCAGTTTGCCACCGCACAAAATGGTGTCCCTACGGAGAGTCTGGCTTCGGTGTATCCCTCCAGGAAGTCACCAGTGAGAGGCTCGATGTTCTTCACACCTTATGGCTCTTGATGCTCCGCCTTGGACACGTTTACACGTTAAACACCTCGAGATAAACTCCGCGATCTCTCTCTTCATGTTGCACCACTAGAATATATGTCGAAGATCACGATACATTTTGGTACTTCCAGGATGGATTGCGGTGTGTTGTGCGCTTCCATCATGATTCTATACCTCAAATTAGAGTAGTTAGGAACACAAAGTCTGGAGTTGACTCGAAGTATTCCTTCTTTATTTATTCTACTTCTAATAACATCTTCTTGCACCTTCTTCTTCATATTCGTCAGCTCTAGGTCTGTAGATTGAGCAGCTTTAACTTTATCAATTAAAGCTAGTCTACGTGTATATTTGACATCATCGCGTGGGTTCCTGAAATCTTGAACTCTATCTCCATATTTTGTAGGTCTACAAAATGGCCTTTGTGTTGACAGCATCGCACTCGTTCCCGCATACGATCTTCTACTAAATGCCTCAGCTACCACGTTCGCATTTCCAGGATGGTATTAAATAGTATGATCGTAATCTTTCAATAGCTTGAGTCAACGTCGTTGTCGCATGTTGAGTTCGTTCTAAGTAAAGAAATATTTGAGGCTATTGGAGTATATTAGGATGTCATCAATAATGACAACCACAAAATGATCCAAGTATTTCTCAAATATTCGGTTCATTATTTCCATGAACGCAGCATGGACATTGGTCAATCTGAAAGATATAACTAGAAATTCGTAATGCGCGTATCTAGTTCTAAAGACAATCTTTGGAATGTCATCAGTTCTAATCTCTAACTGATGATATCTAGAACGAAGATTGATTTTTGAGAAGAATTACGCACCTTGCAACTGGTCGAACCGGTTATCAATGCGAGGTAACGGATGCCTATTCTTGATGGTGATATGATTTAACTCCCGATATTCAATACAAAATCGCGCATTACTGCCTTTCTTCTTTACGAATGAAATAAGAGCACCCCAAGGAGACGTACTATGACGAATAAAATCGATGTCCACAACTCATTGTAGTTGGACCTTTAACACCTGAAGTTATAGGAAGCCATTCGATAGGGTTTTAGAAATGGGTTTTATACCGGGTTCAAGGTCAATAAAGAATTCAACTTCACGTTCTGGGGGTAGACCGGGAAGTTCTTCGAGACATACATCAGGAAACTCATTAACAACAGAAATATTATTCAAATCTGACATATTCTGATTTTAAATCAGTGACATGAGCTAAGAAAGTTTGACATCCATTTTTCAATAAACGAATAGTTTTATGACTTGAAATAACATTGATTGATTTAGTGGTTTGGTTGTTTGAATTCGTACAACAGGTTTGTTAGGAATATGAAAACTAACCTTTCAAAAATAATCAATTTTGGCATGATGAGTGGTTAACCAGTCGATTCAAAAAATCACATCGAATGCAAGTATTTTCAAAGATATAAGATCCACAGGTAGGGTGATGGTACCAATTTAAATCAAACAAGATTTGTAAACTATGGATGTAATGAAGGTTTCTCCCTACGGAGTTATAACAGATAAGTCAAAGTCTAATTTCTTAGAAGTCAAGTTCAAACGTTGAGCACAAAGCAGGTGAAATAAAAGAATGGTTAGCACCGGGTATCTAATAAGGTATAGATTTCGCAGGAATTTATGATTAACTAACCCGTGATAACCTCGTTCGGGTTCCTCGCATTTTGGGCAGTCACGACAAACGCTCTTCTAGGAACCACCGACTTTGACTTGTCCGGGACAGCCTTTGGTGTCACTATCCCAGCTGGTTTTAACTTTGCTATAAAGCTCATTCCACCCTCAACCTGCTCGTCGCACTCCTGATTCATGATTTGAATCATTACTCTTCGATCCATATCGAATTGGGGTTGACCGCTCTGCACAGGGTAATTCCAAACTCGATGTTGGATTCGCCAATTGTTGTCCAAAAAGTAAAATTCATATCGTCTATTTTGGCCTTCTTGGATCGGACGTCTCTTTCTAAAATATCAACCGCGTCGTGCGACTTTTACCCATACATCCTTCATTCTCATTTGTTCAGTTGTTTCTTCTGTCATCAAAATTTTTGACCAATTGCATTCTCAGCTTCTAGCTCTAATATCATATGCTCTGCCAGAGAGAGCTTCTGTTCAAGCCTCGCATATAGAGTAGCAAAATCTTGAATTGTTGTATCCCATTATTCCACGGCCGTCTGCCATTCTTTACCCTGCTCTTCTAACTCATGAATACAATTTATAGTTCTACATTTCGATAATAAAATTCTCCAAATAAATCTTCCTCAGGTTCTTCTTCTTCTTCACTCTAACTGCTACTGTCTGCGACTAGCTCGGTACAACTATTAATCTTCAATCACTATATAGATAACTACCGCTAAAAGTAAGACTACGAGTAGCGGTGCCTCAATGGTCTCAATATGCTCTATTGCTTAAATTTTTAGATGTCATTCTCAAATACTGCCATAAAACAAGGGTTAATTAAACAAATTGACACATCACCATATTAACCTATGTTCTGACCGACCAATTAAATAACAAGTAAGCTTAGGTAGGACACACTAGCGAAGGATTTACTCTTCTCTCCCCTCCTAGTTCTATTCCCGATCTCCGCCAGAGATTCATATCCCTAAGCTTTGATACAACTGTGGCGCCCCCAGAATAGGTCCAATCCACCCAACCCATTCTGGGTCATCCAATACATGGTACATAATCCAAATACAAATTTTATATCAAATGTCGTGAGGAAATACGACCATACAACACTGTGAGCTTTAATACATATCGTATATAATACGAAATATGAACGCTCAAATTCAGTCCTCGTTTATTATAATTATATCATATTATTATACAAAAATAGTGAGGACTATTACTGCTCTAACTCTGCCTATCACTCTGTTCCCGACTAGTCCCTGTAACATTCTCATTTCCTGAAGAGGACAATAGAATAAAGGGTGAGCTCAACTAGCCTAGTAAAGAATATTATGACTAAGATAATGAAAATAATTTATCGTTAGTTTTCAACAAATCAGATAAAATATTATGGACAACAAGTTTTAGATCAACACTGCAGCGGAAGTAACAATGCATCAGAAGAGTTAAGTAGGAAATAATGTCTACTATCTTCTATGATTTAAAAGTCCATAATCAATATTTTATCCCTGTAACATCAATCAATATATATCTTGAATCAAATATTATCTTTGCATACAAGCCAAAGATATTATTTGTATCACCAGTTGGTCATGTTCATCTCAACACCTGTCCATCTTTGCACTACGGGCCAAAGATATTCATCAGGTAATCATTCATCTTTGCACTGCAGGCCAAAGATATTCATCAAATAATCATCCATCTTTGCACTACAGGCCAAAGATATTCTTTTGTATTACCATTTAAGACTGAAGATAATGAAAAATATTTTAAAGAACGAATCCAGTGAAATAAAGGACAAAGATTAGGATTCGTAAATCAGTTTATCCAAGTTCAAAAATACTCCTTAACAATCAATTGTGGAGCAAAATTCAAGAATGAAGTTCAAAACTTGGATCTAATCAAAGATAGGAACCATAACAGCCAAATTGGACAAAGAAAAGAAAATTTAATTTTTCTGTGAACAGTAATGTATTCGTGAATAGTGTCGTATATGTGAATAGTAAACCCGACATGAAAAAGGTAGAAATGTCATAAGAAAAATCATACTTCGTGAATAGTACTCGTAAATAGTATCGTATTCGTTAATAGTGACGTATACGTGAATAGTGCCATATACGTGAATAATAACCTCGACATGAAAAGGTAAAAATTTCATAATAAAATTCATACCAATATTTCGATGTAATGATATTGAAAGAAATAACATCATTTACGAAAAAATAACATCCCTTACCTCAAAAGACAAGTACTTCTGATTGGAAAATCGGATATAATGTTGAAGAAAACTTGCACTGCTTATCAACTCTCAAAGTATCTAAATACTCACAAAATACGCTCGATATTATAAAGCGAGAAAACTTCTGATTATGGTGTGATTTTTAAATTCTAACTAAGCACCCTATTTATATGAAAATGCTTAGGACGCCAAAGCATAAAATTTAATAAAATATTATAAAATTTTTTAATTTTTTTCTTACGCACACCACATCACAATCTCAGCACTCCACAAGTAGGTCCCACCCACAAAAATTGTTTTTCTTAAAAATAATATTTATAACCCCAAAATTAATTCAGACCCAATATTCTGAAACTTTAATAATTCATAATAAATAGCCCCTTTATTAGAAAAATACGAATTTTATGTCAATTCCATAGGAAATTTAATTCTCTACAACTTTGTAGAAGGAAGTTTTTCCAAATTCAAAACGAAAAATGACCCGAATTTATATACGGATGATTTTTCCACACCTCCTTTCTGTCAAATATATATACTGATAATTCTTCCGCATACCATCGTAGGAACAAATTTTCAGCACATCTCAAAGGACAAGGCCACATGTTTCTCACCTTTAAGGTCCCACAGACATGTTTTTAATGTTTTTTTTTGTAACAAAAATCATCCAGACCCAATTTACTCTCTTTCTCCTCATTTTATTCACATATCGTGGACTTATTGTAAACATATCATCGTTATATATTATTATATTATTATATTACCACGTTATACACTTATAATATAATATTATAATAATATATTTGAATGAATTATTTTATCAGAAAAGATAAAATATCAATTCTCAATAATTATCTCTTTTGCTAAAAAATTCCTCCATTTATATCCATATTGAATAAATATTTCCTTATTATTTTTATCAATAATTAATTATTCACAAATAAAATTATAGAACCACAATATTAACAACCAGGTCATTTCCAGGAAAGAGGGGATCTTCCGATAGATTTCTCCCTACTGGCGCGCAATTAAGCAACCCCTTTCCTAGACAGAACTTCATTAGATATTGCCAATAATGCTATCTAATAATATTATTCAAATAATATAAATTATTGATTTGATAATGTGAAATACTATGCAGTAACAATTATTGAATCAACAATAATGTAAAATACTGTGCAATACTATGTGCTACTGTGCAACAACGCGTATTACTTTACTTTACCCACTGTGTATTCCAACAGTTTTAACGGTAACTGTTACGCTGTTATTTTTAAAAAAACTCTTTCGTGTCGTTTTCTTCATCCGACAGTTTTCTGTTATGGGGCCCACAAATGGTTGCGCCGTCGTACGAATATTCCCCGACAACAAGAATGATCCACGACCAAATAAATATTCCCCGACAACAATAAATATTTATAACCACTTGCTTATCTTGTAAACTTTGCTCATATTACCCATAACTTTCCACATTTATTAAATCAACCCCATACTATTTCAAAATAATATATATAGAAAATTTAATTTTATTCATAAAAAGTTGGGGTCTTACATAAACTCTATTTGAGTTATTTATTTTTCAACGTTTCTATCTAGCCTAATGTTATAGCCTAAGGTATCCCCACCTAAGCTTTCTAACCTAAAGATTTGATATAAACCTGTGACGCCCCCAAATCTGGGTACTTGAAACCCGTACTTGGTGCTACACAATACCATTCATTCGAACTGCTTGATAAATTATAAACATAAAAATTATATCAAAGTTAACTAATCCCCAGGTACGGCGAACCTTAAGTACTTTATTACATGATAGATACCATATTATCACAATACAAAGTTCTAAATATTACAACCAACACCTTAAAACTATTCCTTCAGCTTCCCTTTTTCTTTGTCCTTGCCAGAACCTTCTGGACGATCACGCTTAGCTGAAAATATTTAATTTAAAGCAAGAATGAGCATTTAATTGCTCAGCAAGTAATAGCAGATAATAAACATCAGCTGAAAGAAATAAATGTTTTCTTTGAAGTATACTTCTACAACGAATCAATAGTTGTGAAGCCATTTGAAATAATTAATAACAACTTATCAAACCGTTTACAATTTTGAAACGACGTAGTGAGTATAAATGTTGAGCGGTCAATAGATCTTGGACCATTATTTTCAAGTTTGAAAAGGTTTGTACAGAAATTCATCTGCAAACCGTCATGACTTACGGACACGTTAGGTGATCAGCCCGTATGCCTTGTATTGATCAACACTACTTAACAGAACGATATTTACATTCATCATAACCGCCTTTGGCGCATAAAAATTTCCCTATTTTGGGATGGTTATACTCAATCTGGAGTCTGAACTAAAGCAATTTAGTTTGACGACTCTATCATAAATAATAATATTCAACGATACATTTCAAACTATGTCTACTCGAGTCAAATAGGTTAGACTATTTTTAAACCATGTATTCATACCAATACTAAATAGTATGCATCAAAACTTGTAATGTCAAAGAATTTTGAGTTCAAGAATACTTGTTCAAATACAATAGTTCATAAAAGTGAGGACACTTGCACAACCAAACTTAGCTTACAAAGAACAGAACAATTTTGATTATATATGAATCATATGAAGATAGTAACAAGATACTGGTAAACAATAATGAATCGAATGAAATTCGAAACTTGAATATAAATGAATTAAGAATACTTGTTCACCCATAGATCCATTGCATAAATGAATTAAGATTATTCTTGTAATTAGTATATCACATTATACTTCATAATACTACTACTTTATAAGTAAATTATCTAGCATGTAATTACATAATCAAACATTAGATAACCCATACGCATTCATAAGTCTAAACCTAGCACACATCGAGTCTTTAATAGTATTCAATATAGTATACTGAGTGGTTTCCCATAAACAATCAATAAATTAGTTTTTGTCTCATCTAAACTGTTTTCACAGTGAATTAGATTGGTTACTAATTCATCTATACATCCGCTCCCTGAAAGAATTGTTTAGCCCAGATAGTATACATCAACCATTAAAGAGTACGACTGCCCTTAAACTTAACACTTACTCGTTCATTTATAAGTTCTTAATTATAACTTGGTAAACTATTTATGAATTCAGGAGACTGAATATATCATTTCAGCAAGCTGAAACCAAACTGTCTTCTCTTCCTAACCTTTTCAGTTTCCATTTCAACACCCTGAATTGTTCAATTCTGCAAGTTGAAATACCCTTTTTATAAAAATACCAAATCAACTTATTATTTTTCTATCCTTTTGCCACACATATATACATATATTTCATACACAAAAAGAATTTTTCGGGAATTTTTCAACTCCCATTAGTATTTTCTTAAATTTTGTTTTTAGATCGTAGCTTAAGAAATTAGCGTTATCATGATCAACTCCAAAAATCCCAACTCTTGGCAGGATCTTACATGAATTAACGTGGACTCCCAGTTTAAATTTCGTGACTATTGGAGTTATAGAACTCCGGTTATAGTGATATTTGTCGAAAAAAATCCAAATATTGAAATGACCATAACTCGATCAATTTAAGTCGGAATATACTCATTTTTGGATAGGAGCTACTTTATCTCATATATTTTCATGTCCCAAAAGATCGGAATTTATTTCATAAATTAAGTTACCAAAAATGCCCCTAGCAGTTTTTGGCAGCCTACTTTTTGTCATTTTTCAGATTTTGCATCCTTTGCTAAAAACAGTCCACACGAAAATCTACAACACCTTTTTCAGTGCTTCCACTTGAAAATGTTAGAAGACTCATAGATCTATCTCTAAAAATTGACCACACTTCAAAAATTAAAAATACAAAGAGAGATATTTATTTTTAATTTCATATTGCGTTTTCTCAAAAATCTGATTATCAATCTTATGTTTTGTAAGAAAACTCAATAGATTTTTTTTGCTAAATTTGTTTGTTTGTATAAAACCAAAAGACAATGGCACAGGGGCATACCCCAGAATATAGGAACATCATCTAGTAGACAAAGCTAAAGATGATCAATATATACAAGAAAACTCCATATTCTCACATAATAACAAACATAACTCATCACATTACCTACTAATACCTCATATACTCATGGATCTACCATGATCCATGATCTATTTCATCAAACATCGCCAATCACAAGATTAAACACAATCAAGACTAAGAAAAATTAGGATTTTCTAAGTTTTGAAAACCTAGTTTCAATTTCATGCTTTAGATCCAATTTTTGATCCTTAAAAGGGTTAGATCTAAATATGATACACTTATAAAAACATAGATCTAAGGTTTTAAACCTTGAGATCATAACTTTAAAAAAATTAAATCAAATAAAAAGAAATTAGACTATATAAGTAAGAATTTTTTTTATACCTTAGCTTTTCCTTCCTCTTCTTCTTCCTAAGACTTAATTAGGAAACTATGAAAACACTAAAACTCTACTTCTCTCCTCTCCTCTCTTAACCAAAATCTCCCTTGCTCTCTCTCTCTTGCTTGGTTAGCTAGCTTATACAAATAAGAGGAAAGAGAAAAATAAAAGCTTTTGTTGTTAGTTAAAGATAGAGAGATATAATGTATATCTTTAATCTTATCTCCCACACTCTTACTCTCTCTTTCTCTCTTTTTCTCATAATTTCTATGTTGCTTGCAAGCTAAAGGTAACTTGTAAGTTTGGATAAAGTGGTGGCTTGAATGAGAGAAAGACACTTGTGAAGAGTTGTTCACCTACTAAAGTAGAAATCATTGCATACATCTCCCCTTTCTTCCCTCCTCTTCAAATTTCAGCCATGATGGCCTTCTTAGCCCAAGTTAGTTTTCTTTTTAAGGCCCATATATCTTACTTAATGTCCAATAAGTCCCCTCTCCCATTGGGCTAAAAGGTGGGTCACTCCTTTAATTCTTTGGGCTTGCAAATCAACATGGTTCCATAATTTTTAATTTTCATCATATCCTAATCATTTAGTTAGGGTTCCATTACACATATTGGTAAATGAATTCCTTACTCACATATCTTTAATTTCATAACCCAATTAAACTTGCTTTACGTAGGTTATAAAATTAATTAATTGAGATGTATAAAATAAATTTCTTAGGATTAGTATATATTTTTAAATACTATCATTCTCTCATATTATCATCCCTTAGGTTATTTAATTACCATTCCTAATATATGTATTAGGTTACATAACTTTATTCTTAATTCTCTTTATATACAAAATAAATGTATACACATTATATAATGCATATTTATTTAATCATGTACATAATCCACATAAGTCATCACACATTCCAGTAGTTTATTAACTTAATAGCTCTAATTGGCTTAATAAGTTATGACCACTCACATAAACACTATATATAATTCATATCAATAATTAATTACTTAAAGATTGTAAATCTTTTTAATTTAATAATCAAGGCTAACATCCAAGCTATGTTAATTGTTAACATAACTTATCTTACTCTTTCTTAATCAAAATGATTAAGTATTCATCTTAGTTAATAAATAAGTTAACTATATAGCTTAATTCACATATTCACTTATATAGTTCAAGTACTTTCTAAAAAAAATTATTCGTAAAATTATAGTCATATAAAATTCTCGGTCCTTACATTCTCCCCTCCTTATACGGATTCTTTCCCCGGAATCACCATTCCCATACACTTAATTTCATGTCTATCCTTATATTTTATTCATAAAATTTTTATTGAATTACTACATTCTCCCCTCCTTATACGATTTCGTATTACGAGTCCCGAACTGTTTCGCGTCTTGATCCATTGCTTGCGGTCTGCTTGCACCAATTATGGTAGTTCCCAACGGAACACAAATTCCTCCTTCAAAAATCCTTTTATTAACGAGTTATTATTATAATATATATCTTTTCCTGAAATTATCTTTTGTATGTCTATATTCAAGGGTTCCTAACGTTCACAAGGTTAAACATATTTATCTTAATTAACAACTTCACTGTATATAAGGAAAATATATTATATCCGAATCAAGCATATACATTGATATCATTGATCGGAATTATACATGGAACTCCATCTCCAGCTGCTACTGTATCTTAAACCGTCATATTTAAGGTCCTTGCAGTTGATTTACTTGGTTGAGTTGGACCAGTTAGTGCGAGTCTTCCACTGCTATTCCCTGTATTCGTATATCCCCCGTCGGTTCTCCTTCTCGAACAATCCCTCACCATATAATCTGTCGATCTGCAAATAAAACACCCATTATTCTTCCTTGGATTGGGGAAGTTAAGGGAGATGTGTTCCTCCTGCTCACATTTAAAACATACAAATTTCTCCTTCAGACACTCACCCGAGTGATTTTCCCCACAGTTACCACATTGCTCACCCTGCTTTCTTATGCCTCCCTACCTATTATCAGTATTTTCAAAATTATTCCACTTCCTTTTTCCACCTCCATCTCCACCTCCACTACTTCACTCCACCTTGATAACTCCCTCAATTTTAACCTTATTCTTCTTTTCCTTGTTGTAGAGGCTCATGGCCTCACTTTCTCCTTCGACTATGATAGCCTTTTCCAAGAGTGATCCAAAAAAATTAATTTGCAACACCGCCACCTTATTGTAGAGCCAGGGTTTTAGGCCCTGCTCAAACCTTCTTGCCTTCCTTGCTTTCATATCCAGTTGGTGTGGAGCGAATCTAGCTAACTCATTAAACTTAGCTGCGTATTCCGACACAAACATATTTTCCTACTTTAATTCTAAAATTTCACCTTCATCCTAATCTGCATACTGGACGAGAAATAAATCTCAAAGAACAATTCCTTAAACCCAGTCCATGCTACCACTCCTTCTTCATCTCTAGTTTGATTTGCCTCCCACAAGAAATTTGCCTCCCCCTTCATCATATATGTAGCGAAAGCCGTCTTTTGGTACTCCGCTACCCTAGCAATAACAAATGCTTTCTCAATCTCCTTCACCCATGTTTGGCCTTCTATAGGGTCAGTTATACTTTTAAATTATGATGGTTCTACTGTCTTGAAGTCTTTGAAGTTTGTCAAACCATTATTTGTCCGATTTCTTGCTGCTGGTGCTCCATTCTGTATGGCTTGTGCCAACATATTCGTAAGATTTTGCAATGGGTTTTCTTGACCTCCTTCATTATTTACCGAGCATTCATCCATTTGGTTTTGATTTTGTCGTCTTGGCGGTATTATCTGGTTAAACAAAATCTTAAATTATTCTTTCTTCTTTTACATTTTATGCTTTATCGTATAAGTGTTAACATTTAAAATGTAACACGAGATCTTAAACTCAGACAAACATATAATCAGATAGACAATTACTATCTTGTTTCTGAAAACTTATTTACTTAATCAAACATATATTCATATTCATTCAACGAGTTCATAGTACTCCATATCATATATCACAGATAATGTTATAAACATATATCATTCCCTGGTGACAACAAATGTTGGGAATCCCTGCTACAACTTATACAAAAGTTGGGTAATTCATTACACATATTTCCTACCATACTTAATCATATACTTATCCTACTTTTCATACACCCTCCCTTGATCATGTACAACCTTTCGCCTAGTGACCTACCAACCCATATATAAAACATACACTTTGCTTCAGATTGGGACAATGAGGAGAGATATGTGCCTCTTATCCACAATTGTAGTATACGTTTTGCCCTTTCCTGCATACGCCTTCATGTTTCCTTTTACAGTTGGTACACTATCCTATTTTTTTAAAGTTTCCTTGGTTATAATTAGAATTCCCTAGATCATGGTCATTCATCTTTCTTTTCCCCTTCTGGCTTGGAGCTGCACACGATATGCTGCATTTGGGTCCCATCTAATCAATTTGGATCTTTAACTTATCTTGTTCTTCAATTATTTCTATTAAACCCTTTTGCAATTGACTATTTAGTAACTTTTCTATTTCCCACAACTTTTTCAGAGAAGAACCCTTATTCTTCAAATTCTGCACTTTAGTTGATGCCTGATCAACTCCAACTTCCGTGTCTGAATCACTATCTTCCAGTGCCACCGTTACTGGTTCCGGTACTATATTTTCCCAAATGATCACCTCGTCAGGAAAGATTTCCATGTGAGCCTCTGTTTCAGCTATTAGCTTAGATATTGGCAAGAATAAAGTGATTTGCACTTTCTTCACGATATGAGAGTCTCCTAATCCTTTTCCACCTGACATCTACACATAATTATATTTCTGATTATTACATATTATATACACATAACAAAAAATAGTTTCATATAAGTTACTTTTATTTCATTCTATGATAAATTTCATTAATTCGTCTCCTTTAAACTCTATTTGAGTTATTTTTCAACGTTTCTATCTAGCCTAAGGTTATAGCCTAAGGTATCCCCACCTAAGGTTTCTAACCTAAAGCTTTGATACCAACCTGTGACACCCCCAAATCTGGGTACTTGAAACCCGTACTTGGTGCTACCCGATACAATTCATTCGAATTGCTTAATATATTATAAACTTAAAAATTATATCAAAGTTAACTCATCCCCAGGTACGGCAAACCTTAAGTACTTTATTACATGATAGATACCATATTATCACAATACAAAGTTCTAAATATTACAACCAACACCTTAAAACTATTCCTTCAGCTTCCCTTTTTCTTTGTCCTTGCCAGAACCTTCTGGACGATCACGCTTAGCTGAAAATATTTAATTTAAAGCAAGAATGAGCATTTAATTGCTCAGCAAGTAATAGTAGATAATAAACATCAGCTGAAAGAAATAAATATTTTCTTTGAAGTATACTTCTACAACGAATCAATAGTTGTGAAGCCATTTGAAATAATTAATAACAACATATCAAACCGTTTACAATTTTGAAACGATGTAGTGAGTATAAATGTTGAGCGGTCAATAGACCTTGAACCATTATTTTCAAGTTTGAAAAGGTTTGTACAGAAATTCATCTGCAAACCGTCATGACTTACGGACACGTTAGGTGATCAGCCCGTATGCCTTGTATTGATCAACACTACTTAACAGAACGATATTTACATTCATCATAACCGCCTTTGGCGCATAAAAATTTCCCTATTTCGGGATGGTTATACTCAATCTGGAGTCTGAACTAAAGCAATTTAGTTTGACGACTCTATCATAAATAATAATGTTCAACGATACATTTCAAACTATGTCTAGTCTAGTCAAATAGGTTAGACTATTTTTAAACCATGTATTCATACCAATACTAAATAGTATGCATCAAAACTTGTAATGTCAAAGAATTTTGAGTTCAAGAATACTTGTTCAAATACAATAGTTCATAAAAGTGAGGACACATGCACAACCAAACTTAGCTTACAAAGAACAGAACAATTTTGATTATATATGAATCATATGAAGACAGTAACAAGATACTGGTAAACAATAACGAATCGAATAAAATTCGAAAGTTTGCTTGAATATAAATGAATTAAGAATACTTGTTCACCCAAAGATCCATTGCATAAATATAAGGGTCCAAATAATTGCTCAATAAAAAGTAGGGATAAGAAACTTGCACAATAAAGAAATAAAGTTCGGATACTTGCATAGTTATAGATCTCTTGCATAAAGTAAATGCATAGAGTATGGATACTTGCCTTGATCGCTGCTTACTGCTACGCAATATAATTTTATTTTTAATACAAAGACCTATCATTAATAAGATAATTCTTGTAATCAGTATATCACATTATACTTCATAATACTATTACTTTCTAAGTAAATTATCTAACATGTAATCACATAATCAAACATTAGATAACCCATACGCATTCATAAGTCTAAACCTAGCACACATCAAGTCTTTAATAGTATTCAATATAGCATACTGAGTGGTTTTCCACATACAACCAATAAATTAGTTTTCGTCTCCACACTGTTTTCATAGTGACTTAGATCGGTTACTAATTCGTATATACCTCTGCTCCCTGAAGGAATTATTTAGCCCAGATACTATACATCAACCATTAAAGAGTAAGACTGTACTACCTTAGACTTAACACTTACTCGTTCATTTATAAGTTCTTATTATAATTTGGTAAACTATTTATGAATTCAGGAGACTGAATATATCATTTCAGCAAGCTAAAACCAAACTGTCTTCTCTTCCTAACATTTTCAGTTTGCATTTCAGCACCCTGAATTATTTAATTCAACAAGCTGAAACACCCTTTTTACGAAAATACCAAATCAACTTATTATTTTTCTATCCTTCTGCCACACATATATACATATATTTCATACACAAAAAGAATTTTTCTTGAATTTTTAAACTCAATTTAGTATTTTTCAAAATTTCATTTTTAGTTCGTAGCTTAAGAAGTTAGCCCTAATCATGCTCAACTCTAGAAATTCCCAACTCTTGGCAGGATCTTACACGTATTAACGTGGACTCTCAGTTTAAATTTTGTGGCCCTCGGAGTTATAAAACTCCGATTATAGCAATTTTTATCAGAAAAACCCAAATATTGAAATCAACATAACTTGGTCAATTTATGTCGGTATATGCTCATTTTTAGACAGGAGCTACTTTATCGCATATAGTTTCATGTCCCAAAAGAATGGAATTTATTTCATAAATTAAATTGCCAAAAATGGCCATAGCAATTTTTGGCAACCTACTTTTTGTTATTTTTCAGATTTGGCATCCATTCCTAAAAACAGTCCACACAAAAATCTACAACACCTTTTTCAGTGATTCAACTTGGAAATGTTAGAAGACTCATAGATCTATCTCCAAAAACTGACTACACTCAAAAATTCAAAATACAAAGAGAGATATGGTTTTTTTAATTTCATATTGCGTTTTCTCAAAAATCTGATTTTAAATCTTGTGGTTTGTAAGAAAACTCCATATTCTCACATAATAACAAACATAACTCATCATATTACCTACTAATACCTCATATACTCGTGGATCTACCATGATCTATGATCTATTTCACCAAACATCACTAATCACAAGATTAAACACAATCAAGGCTAAGAAAAATTAGGGTTTTCTAACTTTTGAAATCCTAGTTTCTATTTCATGCTTTAGATCCAACTTTTGATCCTTAAAAGGGTTAGATCTAAATATGAAACACTTATAAACACATTGATCTAAGATTTTAAACCTTGAGATCATAACTTTATAAAAATTAAATCAAATAAAAAAAATTAGACTATATAAGTAGGAATTTTTGTTATACCTTAACTTTTCCTTCCTCTTCTTCGTCCTAAGACTTGATTAGGAAACTATGAAAACACTAAAACTCTCCTTCTCTCCTATCCTCTCTTGACCGAAATCTTCCTTGGTCTCTCTCTTGCTTGGTTAGCTAGCTTATACAAATGAGAGGAAAGAGAAAAATAAAAAGCTTTTGTTATTAGTTAAAAGATAAAGAGATATAATATATATCTCTAATCTAATCTCCCACACTCTTACTGTCTCTCTCTCTCTCTTTCTCATAATTGCTATGTTGCTTGCAAGCTAAAGGTAACTTGTAATTTTGGATAAAGTGGTGGCTTGAATGAGAGAAAAACATTTGTGAAGAGTTACTCACCTACTAAAGTAGAAATCATTGCATACATCACCCCTTTCTTCCATCCTCTTCAAACTTCGGCCATAATGGCCTTCTTGACCCAAATTGGTTTTCTTTTTAAGGCCCATATATCTTACTTAATGTCCAATAAGTCCCCTCTCACATTGGGTTAAAAGTTAGGTCACTCCTTTAATTCTTTGGGCTAACAATTTTAATTCTTTGGGCTTGCAAATCAACATGGTTCCATACTTTTTAATTCTAATCCTATCCTAATCATTTAGTTAGGGTTCCATTACATACATTGGTAAATGAATTCCTTACTCACATATCTTTAATTTCATAACCCAATTAGACTTGCTTTACTTAGGTTATAAAATTAATTAATTGAGATGTATAAAATAAATTTCTTAGGATTAGTATATATTTTTAAATACTATCATTCTTTCATATTATCATCCCTTAGGTTATTTAATTACCATCCCTAATATATGTATTAGGTTATAGAACTTTATTCTTAATTCTCTTTATATACAAAATAAATGTATACACATTATATAATGCATATTTATTTAATCGTGTACATAATCCACATAAGTCATCACACATTCCAATAGTTTATTAACTTAATAGTCCTAATTGACTTAATAAGTTATGACCACTCACATAAACACTATATATAATTCATATCAATAATTAATTACTTAAAGATTGTAAATCTTTTTAATTTAATAATCAAGGCTAACATCCAAGCTATGTTAATTTTTAACATAACTTATCTTACTCTTTCTTAATCAAAATGATTAAGTATTCATCTTAGTTAATAAATAAGTTAACTATCTAGCTTAATTCACATATTCACTTATATAGTTCAAGTACTTTTTATAAAAAAAATTATTCGTAAAATTGTAGTCATATAAAATTCTCGGTCCTTACTTGTTCTACTTGGATATGTTCATCCAATTGATTTGTAGTGTTTTGTGGTTCTTGAATTTCTTCAAGATCTATTTTTCCTCCCACTAGCCCTTTCAAGGATAAACTCCTTTTCCAAGAAGGCAGCGTGTTTCTTAACAAAAACCTTTTTCTCAGTAAGATTTGTAGAAATAGTATCCCAAACATTCTTTAGGATATCCACAAACGTGCACTTATCAGATCTTGTCCCAAGCTTATCATTTTGAAACCTTTTCACATAAGCGCTGGACATCCCCAAATCTTAATATGCTTAAGACCAGGTTTTCTCCCTGTCCACATCTCATATAAAGTCTTGGGGAACGATTTCGAAGGGACCTTATTTAGTAGATATGCAGTCGTTTTTAGGGCATAACCCCATAATGATACTGAAGATCGATAAAACTCATCATAGAACAAACCATGTCCAACGATGTTTGATTTCTCCTTTAATATACTCCATTTAACTGTGGTGTACCTGATGGAGTCGATTATGAGATTATACCATTATCTTTGAGACAATTGAAAAACTCACCGCTTAAGTATTCTCTACCTCGATCTGATCGAATAATCTTAATACTTTTGCCCGTTTGTTTCTCTACTTCACTTCTGAACTCTTTGAACTTTTCAAATGATTCAGATTTATATTTCATTAAATACACATGTCCAAATCTTGAGTGATCATCAGTGAAAGTAATAAAATAAAAGTACCCTCCCCGTGCATTTGTTGTCATAGGTCCACAAACGTCTGTGTGAACCAATGCTAACAACTCTGTAACTCTTTCTCCTTTTCCACTAAAAGGAGAATTATTTATTTTACCTAGGAGACAAGATTCAGTAGTTTGGATATGATTCATAATCGGATAGCTCTAGGAGCCCATCCTTATGTAACTTGGATAATCTTGTTTCATTGATATGATCAAGTCTACAGTGCCACATATAAGTATAATTAACATCATCTCTTTTCCCTTTCTTAGTTTGTTCTATTTGAAATATATTTTCTTGTAAGTCAAGTATATAAAGTCCATTTCACATATTACCAACACCATATAAAACATTATCTTTATAAATAGAACAATTGTTGTTCTTTATTATAATGTCAAATACATCCATATCTAATACAGAAATAGAAATAATATTTCTAATGATATTCGGAATAAAATAGCAGTTATTTAAATAAATGGACTTGCCCGTAGGCAGTGCTAAACAATAAGTGCCTACAGCTAATGCAGCAACCTTTGCTCCATTTCTCACTCGTAAGACAACCTCATCCTTGTTTAGCTTTCTATTTCTGACCAGTCCCTGCAAGGTATTATATATGTGAGAACCATAGCCGGCATCCAATACTCAAGTAGAATTTTGGCTTTCAGAAAAATTAATTTAAATCATGAACAAACCTTGATTGGAAGTCAAAGCTTCTCCAAGCTTCTTCTCTGCCAGAATCTTCTTGCAGTTCCTCTTCCAGTGACCCGACTTGTTGCAATGGAAGCACATTCCTTTGCTAGCTAGATCAGATTTCTTTTGTTCCTTTGTGTTCTCCTTGCCCTTAGCCTTCTTAGATTTCTTCTTTTCAGAAGATACCTTGGGCCTTTTCCTTTTCTTGGAAGAATCCACCATTAAGACATGGTTCTTCTTGGATGGGAATTGACCTTCTGTAGTTTTCAACATGTTAAGTAATCCAGGCAAGGTGACAGCTAACTTATTTATGTGGAAATTTACGACGAACTGCGAGAAGGTCTCATAGAGTGACTACAAGACCAAGTCTTGACTCAACTCCCCATCCATAACTAAACCAAGCTGTCCAAGGAGTTCAATCAGATTGATTACCCTTAGGACATGGGTCTCAACGGCAGTGCCCTCGGTCATCCGAGATCGAAAAAGCTCCTTAGCTATCTCATATCTAGCAGTCCTACTTTGTTCACCATACACTACTAGAAATTCGACATATAGCAACGAGCTATAGCGACGGTCAGCACAGAACCGTCGCTATAGGTTATTTATAGTGACGGTCGGCACGAAATCGTGGCTAAAGGGTATATATAGCCTATAGCGACGATCTTTTAGCCTATAGCGAGGGTCGACAACAGTCGCTATAGGTCAATTTTCTAGTAGTGATACAATTCCTTGAGATGAAGCAACATAGTAAGAGCATCCATGTTTTCATGCTGACGCTTAAGCTCATTATTCATGGATGCTAGCATGATGCATTGAGCCACAGATGCATCATTTTGCCACTTTGTTATGCTGGCAATCTCTTCCTCAGAGGCTGATTCTGGAATAGTTCCAGGGACAGGTTAATTTAGGACATAAGAAATCTTTTCAGCAGTGAGACCTATTCTCAGATTCCTTAACCAGTCCGTGTAATTCAGCCCGGTTAGTTTGTTAGCATCAAGTATGCTATGCAGTGAAATTAGTGATTTTGACATTTTTAAATTTCTGTATGTGAAAAGACAATATTTTAGCAAACATTTATTTAATTAATTTTATATACCAAAATAATATAGGTCTTATTTTAGATTGGTTTCTCCCACTATTTTCTTTAAACAATATTACCCTCACTTATATAGTTCGAAAACATCTAATTAAAGATTTGCTAGTGAGAATAAGGATTCCATTTCAAATGTATATAGCCTTGTGGATAGCACAACAAATGCTATATAAATAAATAGGTATACAACTCTTTGTCAATTACATCAACATGTAACCCCTTTTTATTTTGCCTCTTAAATCATAATGGTCAAGTGTGTGCACATCCGAACTAAAATGATTTAAAGTAAGTCTAACCTAGCACTTCCATAAATTCAAAAAAGAAAAATATTGTCCTTGTGGATAGCACAACAAAACAATATTGTTCAATTTTCTTAATAAGCATCAAATGTAATTAAATTAATATCTTAAATACTCAATACTTGCCTTGTGGATAACATTGAAGGCGACATTCGATATTCTAAATATCATTGAACGCTTTAGACTTAATATGATTTCTTTGAGGGGTTTGTTATTATTTGTCTCATCTTGTTTAGCGCGAATGCATATATATATATATATATATATATATATATATATATATATATATATATATATATATATAATACGCATTATCTTATTAAAACATGCGAAGCATGTTTGCATAAAATATAATATATATATATATATATATATAATAATTAGCATGCACATATAGAATACTATATTATACCCAGATTAATTATGGAATTTTATTCTAGTTTGGTTCACTCGAGCCACCAAGTGAACCAAAAGACCAAACCTAAGGGTGTAAGAAATGAAATTTAAATGTAACTATTACATTTAAACTCGGATTCCATACAAACGGCTCTTCACGCGCTCCTTGGTCTCCAATTTCTTCAAGATAATTTTAACTATTTCTATTACATTAGACTATTTAAATTAAATAGAAACCTTGATCAGCAGTCAAGGGAAAGTACATAGGAGGGAGATAGAGTTTTACATCAAGAAAAAGCTAGAGAAGACGAGGTACACAGATCCCATGTAATAAAACCCATTCATTTAAGCATTCAACTAAAATAAAATCCAATCACATTGGTCAATAGTCCATAATCAATCCCCATTTATTATCATACATATCACCGTATGTATCCATAAATAAATATACATCTCATGAATTAAAACATTCCACATATATATGAGTATCATTTAATGGGCAAATTTAATTTGCATGAAATCCAATTTTAAGATTAAAATAAACTCTTTATTTTAATTATAAAATTATTAAGAATATAATATATATATATATATATATATATATAATATAATTATATATATATATATATATATAATATAACCGTATATTAGGTATTCCTATGGTAGTTAAAATATATATATATATAATATAACCGCAAGGGAAGGTTTATACATATGATAGAAAACCTTCCCTTGCGATTTATATATATATAATCATAAAGTTAACAAGAACCAATTTCGTTAGTCACCTTTTCTTTTATAACACGGATGTTCGGCAAGTTCTCTTAAAAAAATCGTCAATCACCCTTTTAAAATAAAATAAAATTATGCCCAGTAAATTATTCTAAATACATACCCATACATATATGGAATCAAAATAATTAATAATTGCATAAAGGTTTGGCTTTGATACCACTGGTGGGTTTGTACGAAATCATGGCGCAATCAAATTATAAAAATTAGCGGAAGCATGGTATATCAGAGTTTAAAAAATTCTACAAAATCATTACCTGGATCATCTTTTATGCAAATTATTAATTTAAAAAGATAAATATATGGAATCAAAATAATTAATAATTGCATAAAGGTTTGGCTTTGATACCACTGGTGGGTTTGTACGAAATCATGGCTCAATCAAATTACAAAAATTAGCAGAAGCATGGTATATCAGAGTTTAAAAAATTCTACAAAATCATTACCTGGATCATCTTTTATGCAAATTATTAATTTAAAAAGATAAATAAGAAGTTATGAAATTCATACCCTTGAAGAACGAAGCTTCCACAGGTACAAGTTCTACTCCTTGTTCTTCGCGATATCCTTGAATATTTGGGATTTATTCCTTCCTTTGATCAACGTTAGCCAGCCAAGTGTTTGGCATCTAGAGGTAATCCACCAAGAAATAGGAATTATTCAAGGAGGGTGGTTGGTTAAATCTTAGTTTTCTAACCTCTATAGAAAAGGAGTACTCTCCAATAATTGGAATTGAATCAACTGATATATAACATAAGACTCCTCTTATATAGATATTGGTTAACCCTTCTAATTCTATTAGAAATAGGTTTTCATTTAATTAATTAAACTACTTTAATTAAATAGGCTTTCCAATTATATTGGGATTAATTAATTAAATTCCTTTAGTTAATTTACCTCCTAATCTTATTTGGAATATGTGAGAGTACTAATATTAATTAATTCCTAACTCCTTTAAAAATTAAAATAATCATAATAATCATAATAATAATAATAATATCAATAGGACTCCTCTTATTAATTTATATTTAATATTTCTAAAATATTAAATAATAAACATTAAGTTATTTAATTTATTCTATCACCATAGATTAAATTAATTACACTTAATGCATTATTACGATTATGTCATTACCTTTATAAAATAATTATTCTTCCTTTTATGGTGTGACCCTTTAGGTTCTCCATATTAAACCGGTTGTGAATAAATTAATTAGAACAATTCTAATCTTATTTAAATAAATAAATTAAACTAATAATCTATTTAAATAAATAATTTTTATTCTACAATAGGGATAAGTCTCCCTAGCGATCAATGACTTTTCAGATAATATAGATTTCAACATTAATCATAAAAGAACCTGTGAGTAAATAGTTACCATACAATTCAATCATTCCACCATAAAATGTCTCAATTAAATATAAGACATGGAATTAATGTCAATTCTTATTTTATTTAATTATATGTATTTCGATTAAAAAATGCACAACTCTAAATAATACAAATTAGAAACTCTTTTCTAATTTTATTCTGCCTTGGCCAAAGACTACTGGGTTGTCATTTAACGAATCACATAGGACATATCTCTTCTTTTACTAGAAGTGGTAGATCCTTTATTGACCATTCATTATCTCCATATGTAACTTATTACACCCAAGCATACCCTTTGATATACCATAAGGGTCTTAAGGAATAAGTCAAAGTATAATTCATTACACACAAGATACTATGATGATCTCATGTCCAATGATCACTTGTACTACTATCACATTAAGAATTCCTATTAACAGATAAATAAAACTCCATTAGGTATTCCATAGCGAGTCACGTTTAGTGAACTTATTCTCCAATAAGTACCTACATACTTACTTTAGTGTCTCCACACAAATGATCATGAGATCAATCATCCTCATCCAATGAACAAACAACATATGCACCAATCTATCCGGATTTACTAATCCCCTATTTAGTAATCCAATGATTGGGAACTATTTTAGTTTTAAGCTTTCTAAGAATTTAGATCTCATTAGCATGATCAACATCATGATTCTAAAAGCATTGCTTAAAACTATGAGTTATTTCCATATTATAAAAATTGCATCATGTAGATAATTAAATGCCTTTAATAAATGAATACTTTTATTAATAAATACATAAGATTGTCTCCAAAGTATATGCTTTATCATCATACATGATTGGCTTGTATGCATACTACTTTCACTTCTCGTCCTCTGCATAGGATCCGAGTTCTCCAATGAATACCTTCAAATGGGTATAAGGGTCTCCTAATCCATCATATTTCTCAAAATCAAGGACTTAAAATTTTTCCGTATAACGAGCCCCCGGGAATATACATAAGTCTGAATAATTGACACTCCCAAATGCCCCAGTCCCTTTGATGGACCAGATTGTTTCTTCCATTTGTTGTACCTTTTTCAGAATATCACCAACTTCCTGCTCTTTGTTGAGGTTGATGATTTTAGAAGTTTTGTTGGTAGGATCCTGGTTATGAGACTTATAGGTCTGTGTATCCTTCTTTCCAGTCTCTTGACTTCTACCAGGTGTAGACACTTCTGTTTGACCGGGTGTTTGTTTCCCTTGAAGACCTTTGCTTTGTTCTTTGAGGAAAATAGCTAATTCCGTTATTTGGTTCTTTAATCCTTCAAACTCCTCCCTAGAGACAGGGGTGGACTCAGGTTGAGCACTTGAAGCCATGTTTGGAGATGGGCTTAGTGCTTTCTTAGATTTTGACCTGGTAACGGGACCAATTTTTTCCTACAATAAACGTAGACGTGTTAATTTTGATGTGTATATATCAAAAGAATGCATGCTATACAATATTTATTTTTTAAATCTTATCATGTAAAACAAAGGTCATTTGTTTTGATGACATGATAACATGATATGTAAGACATGGAATGTAAATTTATATTATGAACTTTACATTGGAATTGGAAAATTAACGTTGAATTGAAAGAGGAATGCATGAAGAAGCTTCCCTTCAGATTTGGTTAATCAAAGGCTGACCTATCTTCGGCTACTCTCGCAGCTTTTCGGCATGAAGGTCCCCAGATCATCACAATCTACTAGAGGGGAAATTAATTCGGTCTTTCAATTGGAGCGGATCTAAGTGGTGCCTTTCCTGAGCCTCGCAGGATTAGTCTCCTTTGAGTCCAGTAATCAAACACCGATGGGTTCGCCTCCTGGTGGAAGAATCACACATCATACATTCACATACATTGTGTCTCACCATATGAAATGATGATATTGTGCGAAGCACTAATATAAAGCAGTAAATCATTCATTCACATCCATTCAATGTAAAACACAGCATTCACACATACGCACTAAGAAAATGGAAATTTTAAAAAAGGCTTGAACTCGGCTTAAGCCCTCTACATCCCCAGCAAAGTTGCCACCTGTCGACGTCGGGAAAAAATCTTGTCTCTTTGGACCGATCTTTCTCCCTTCCTAATTTTTGTTGCCCTTATTTGTCTTATCTGTTTTATGAAGGGTGAAGTTTTTTAGGAAAAGGCCAACATGTATCATGTCGACGATTTGAAAGGTTTACAGAGTCGCCAGTTAGTAGATTTAAAATGGTTGTACCAACTCAATCGAGTTTTGTTTGATTTTTGCAAGTAGGCCCAATTACTGGACACTGTCAAAAATTGGTCTTGAAATCGAGATTCTTAAAGTTTGGGGGCTTGGTTAAGTGGGTGGAAGGTGTTAGGCACCCCCCGACTCCCGTGAAATATAGTACTGCATCTTTTCAATATTTTCCTTTTAAATTGCAATGTGTGTGTGTTGCTGGAAGTAATTGAGCCTACATTTATTTGATTTGAAAGTATTGTCATGCTTCGTTGAACCTATATACGAACGGTTTGATTTGATTTACAAAAATCCTTTTTTAGACAAGATATAAAATGATGTTTTGAATGAAAGTTATCAAACCCTTACGCTCGCATAAAAATAGACGCCTGTTGATACTTCCATTCTATTCTGTTTAACCTTTGATCCGATTGGAATTGTGATTGTCGGGATGCGAAGCATCCTCGACCACAGAATTTATATATAAGTGCTGGTCTTCTTATGGACATGACAGCCATCGAAGTGACTCTGGCACGACAAACCATAATTCATTATATTTGAGACCTTAAACACGGATAACCGTTTTAAGGTCACTCAGATGTACATTTTTACAGAAAAACTGGCAAGATACATTTGAAATGTGGAGTTTGTCCATCGTGGAAATCCGATTTAGATCAGTTTGATCATCAATCCCAAGATTCCTAGGCTCACAGAAAATGGCCAAGAAAACCTACACAACACATATATTTACAGAAAATGCAATTTGTACACAAGACGTCGCAGAAACAAAGGATTTTATCAGTCAAATCCTTGTATGCGCATAGCCAAAGCTTCCTGTTCACACTAGATATGGATCTAGGGTTGCGAGGTCGTTTTAAGTATTTAACAAAACTAGAAAGAAAGCTAGATTTAAATAAATCTTAGCCATTCTAGCTTCCCGGTTCCGGTTGGACCTATTTTGAACCGTTTGAATGGTAAAAAGGGTTAGATTTAAATAAATCTAATTCGCCAAATTTATATTAAAACAAATTCATATCAAATGAATAATTAAAATAGATATTTAATCACAATGAATGAAATATATATATATATATATATATATATATATATATATATATATAAGCTTTACAGGGCCACGAGTTTCTAATCCAGGCCCGACTGGAATGTAAATATATATATATATATATATATATATATATATATATATATTTATAAAAGCTGTAAAAGAGCCACGAAGTAATCTAGGCTCAACAGAAAAGTATATATATATATATATATATATATATATATATATATATATATATATATATATATATATATATATATATATATATATATATAAAAGCGATAAAGAGTCACGAATTTCTGTAACGATTGAGATTTTATATATTAAATTTTAATATTTATCGAGCGATTAAATATTATATGTGATTTATTTATTGAGTTAAATAAATGAATTATGTGATTGTGTGGATTGATTTAATTAAGAGTAATATTTAATTAAATTGATATGTTGTAGCATAATTCTAATTTAGTTGGGAATAATTAAATTAGATTTAATGTTATGTGCTAAGTGTTAATAATAATTTGTTACATGAATTATGTTTAATAAAGGAATTACAATTGTGTAATAATTTGGTATTATGTGTTTTTATTAATTAATGAGTGTTAGTTTTTTTTAATTAAATTAGAATGTTGTAATTTAATTAAATAAGTGTAGTATTTAATTTATTGATTTAAAGGGATATTAAAAGAATGGAAAAAGGGTTTTAAGTTGTTTTACCAAACTAGGCCCTTATATTTGTTTAAATCTATTTTACCCAAACAAGGCTTTAGCTAATAAAAGAATTGTTTTTAAAAGGATTTTGTTTAGCCAAACATGGCCTTATACTTTTCAAATTCTTGTAACTTATATATTAAATAGTAGTTAATGTATATATTTAATATATAGAAGTTACATATATTATATATTACTTATATTATATATTAAATGTATATACTACCAGTACGTTAGTTTTTCTAAAGCCTAAGTCTAAACTAAGAAAAGAAACAGAGAGAAAGGGTTAGAGAGAGTTCTCAAAGAAGAAGAAAGGAAGAAGAAGAAGAAGAGAAGCTTGAGAAAACCAGAGAAAAGCTATCATCATCTCCATCTCTCTCTTAATTTAAACTAGTAAGGTTATAATCTTAACCTTAGAATCAATTCATATGTGTTGTGTTTTCTTCTTTGTCAAATTAGGTTTTCAAGATTATGAATTTATATGTATATATGGTGTTCATATGTTTTCATATGTAATTGTATACCATGAAAGAATTTTCAAAATACAATTGTTGTAAAAATAAGTTTATAAAATCATGTTCTTCTATATTTTCATAGTTTTAGAATTCTATGTAAAAATCTTTTGGTGAAACTTCATAATTTTGATATGTGTATGGGATGTGTATGTATATATGTGACACCCCAAAATCTCTACATCGCCTGTATTAGATTTGGTGCTCACGTAAACATTCTATAAGATAATAACTTCTATAAATCCAAAATTCACAGTATCCCAATCAGTTAAGAGTTCTCGTCAGAACAATTATCATATCTGGATACCCTCACTTGGATGTATAGATTTACGATCTTACAGATATTTCTTGCATATCAATAATTCTTATCTATCTGACATTCACAGTACAAATGATAAGATTGTTCTTGGAACTGAGGAGCGACCTCAGTGCTTACAGAACTCCCAAGATCATTTAATACCCTCATTCAGATGTATAGTTCATATAGATACTGTACTTGATACTATTTAATATGAATAAGGTAACACCATTCAACTAATAACATAATAATATCTGGTTACATATTGTTCAATTATTACATCAGAGAGATACCAAGTTACATTCTTAATATAATAAATATTCATTCTTATAAACTCACATTTAACCACAAGTATTATTTCCTGAACCTTCGGGGTTATTCAACGCAGCTGCAAAGGAAAAGAATAATAGCAAGGATGAGCTTTAAAAGGCTCAACAAGTTTTAAAGAATTTTAATTTATACTCACACCGTGTTTGAATTGAACGAACATAAAGCTTAGAGTATTTTCCACATTCCTAAGAGTCATAAAGACTTATAGGAGTTCTATCATTCTAGGAGTCATAAAAACTTATAGGAGTTCTGTCATTCCTATGAGTCACAAAGACATATAGGAGTTCTGTTCGGATATTTCAAAGGAAATCAGCCTAATCATATCCTAGGAGTATGCATATCATCCTACCAGTCCAACACAATCAGAGTATATATGTATTCAGCAACATAGGTTTTCCCACAGTTTATGTATTGATATCAAATCAAACATCTCTTACGCAAACAATAACTCATATACTTTGGTTATGCTTGAACAATAAGTCATAACCCTTTTTAAATCACAGATATCACGGAGAATATGTATAACACATTCGTATGACAATATACAAAACTTACATTTAATATTGAAATTAAATGCAGTTAGAAAAACTTGCCTTTTATCACGATCAGCTACTTAGGTTATTTGAAAGTATGTTCACCACCTATATATATTATAACAGTCATTATAAATAATAGTAATTAATTTCTAATTAAAATACTAGTGTCTGGGTTGATCTTGGAGTCCGTTCGGTACTTTATAGCTTTATTGAACAGTTATCGAATTAGTTTTTTAATAAATTTATTGAAAAGTATTAATATCTTATTCATATGCTTCAGATATTATTTATCATAGTTTCCAAAGGCTCAAAATAATTTTTAAATGATTTAATATCATTTAAAATAATTTTTAAGTTATTAATATTATTTTTAACTATTTAATTAACCATCTAAAATGATTTTTAAATCATCAATATTAATTTTAAATAATTTATTTTATTTAATAATGATTTTTAAATCATTATTATCATTTTTAAATAAATTATTATTATTTAAAATGATTTTTAAATCATTAATATTATTTTTAAGTAATTTATTCTTAATTACTCTTATTATTATTAATATTTAAATATATTAAATATTAATCAAATTTTATGTCAAAATATTGAAAATTATTTATTATAAATAAAAATGATTTTTCAGAATTTTTTTATATTTATTTAATATTTATTTTTATTAATAAAATTAATTTTCAAATATTGTCTGTCGCTAAAGACCTTTAGCGACAGAAGTGTTGCTATAGGTGTTCTTGGCCCAGCCAAGAACACGTTGGTCAATGTGCTAGACCCTGTTTGACTTGCTTTAACTATCAACTGAAATGATTTCTGGGCAATCCAATTCAATGAAGTTGTAGTACTGATGTAGTAGTACACGTTTATGGTCACTTCACTACTTAAAAATATCTCTACAAGTTCACACAATCGGTTAAACAAACTACCCCAAAGCTGTTCTTTCTTTCTGGGCTGCCCAGAAAGGTTCGGTCAACGCCAGTTAACGACCTTTAGGGTCTTATATCTTGTCGGCCGGTTAATATTTTGGTGTTCTAGTCGTCGGGCTCCATAGACTAACTACCAGGGTACCTTGATCGAGCAGTCACAGAGTATACATATCAATATATAGCAAGATCTTAGCCTTCAAAAAGACTGTCAGAGATCGGTTTTTGGGTTTCTAGGTTACCCAGAAACAAAATCTTAACGGTCAATGCGTTTTGACCTTTTATAGCATTCGATCGGTTAATGTTTAGTGTTCTAGAGTGCTCTGGTACTATAGTACCCATGTCAAAGCATAATCTGATTAACAATTTACATCTAAAACAACTAATAGGAGAGAGATTTATTCTGTCAAACTAGGTTGTCAAGCTTGTTCTTAAGCTTTCTGGGTTGCCCAGAAAGCTAGCGGTCATGGTCGGTCAACGACCTTTAACTGCTAATAACTTCCGATTCTGTGTTCCGATTGCTGTCTACTCACTTCCAGTCCACTAACAACATTACATACTACAACTACCAACCTTAAACACACCTAAACAACAAACAGTTAGCGAGATAAGAGGGCTGACATTCGTTGTCAGACCCTGTTTTGCATCTTTGACAGTTTTGCTTAAAACTCCATTTTTATGCTTTTAAATGTTATGGATTCGTGTTTTAGCAACCCAAATCACTTAATAACTTACTAATAAACATATTTAAACAATAACAACAACAATTTAACTTTCAGAATTTAAAATTTTAACTAGGGTTAGGTTTTTAACCTTTTTGAGTACTTTTTGCTTCCTTCCTCTTTCTGATTCTGGTTCTAGCTTGCTGGGAGTTGTTTATGAGTCAGTTGGGTGTATACATTAAGTGTATCAAACGTGGCCTTATGTTCTTAGGTGCTATCCTTATATGAAAAGTTCAAGTAAATGTAGAAACCTAATTTCCTATCTCATTTTGACAAGTAAGGCTATAGCATTAAATGAAGAGGTTGTGTTGTCAAGCCTTGAAGTAAAATTAGATAAGGTAAATCTTTTACTTGCCAAATAAAATATTTGTGCTTATCTCCTTTAAAACAAAACAAACTAAGGGCATTTTAGTCTTTTCGCATTCATTAAGGGTATTTTGGTAATTTTCCACTTAAATTCAAGGGTAATTTAGTCATTCCTATTATCCTTAGAAAATTTAAAAACAATTATGAGCAGTTAGGTTTTGTTAGTTTAGAATTAGGGTTTATAAATTAAATTAGGATTTATAATTAGGGTTAGGGTTTCCTAATCCTTAATTAGAGTTTCCTTACAATCTTTTCCAGTCAAATTTTTAATATTTCATATTTAATATATGTATACGATAATATATAACATTATTAATGTATCATGTTATAATTTCCATTTATTATAACCCTTAGGGTTAGAATTCCTTATTATCAATTAGGGTTTTACTTATAAAACCTTATATCCTATTTACACAGTTATATCTTATGTGTTGTTTTATAATTATATATATATTCCAATAACAATGTTAAGTACACATCACACAAGATATTAATTATAGTTATATTTACTGTTTATATTAATATTTCTATTTAAAGTTTATAATATTATAATATATATATGTATATATATATATATATATATATATATATATATATATGCTTACATGAGATTTTTATAGTTGTTTAAGAGTTTCAATTCACAAAGATATGATGAACATGATGAAATCATGTTCATAGTGTTTGATTATGAAGTTATGTTAAAAATTATTCTTAAATCTTTGATGTGAGCATGAGTTATGTGTAATATGGGTTATATTATGATATAATATGAGTTATATGGTTGTTCTAGCAATTCAATCCATGTAATTTTGATAAACAAGAGGAATTTTGTTCATAACTATTTTTTGTGAACTAATTTATGAAAAATGGCTTTTGAAACTATCAAATTGATGTTTGATTTTGGGTTGTTGTTAAAATTGATCATGTATTATGTTATTATGTTAAGAATAGAAGTTATTACAATTGAAATTACTTGAATTGGGTTAAAAACGAATTCGTGATAGCAATTTTCGCCAAGAACGCTTAAAATTATGTTTTTCTTCTAAAATCATAAAATCTTGATTTTGATTATGTGTTATATGGATTTTAAATTTTATAATCATGTTAATAAGCTTAAAATATTGTTTGTATCAAATTTCATGTTTATCATGTTGGGAAAAATCGAATTGGGTGTGAAGGAATATGCCAAATTGGCTTATTTCTCTACCAGTTCGCGAACCAGCTCCTTCACCAGGGGGTGACCCGCCCCAGCGGGTTAGGTTGCTGTCTAGAAAAGTTGGTTTTTCGTTTTTGAGTTTTCATGCCCTGTTTGTTTAGCTAACTTATTTCTATGACTTGATAAGTGAAATAGGTAATAAGATAACATGTTGTTGATGTGTTTAAGATGGGTTGAAGTTGTATATGAATGTGTTACATGTGTGTGGGTGTGTTACTTTCTTAAGGTACACAACACGATTGATAGCGTTATAAGCTTACGAATGTATGTCGTGAGTATAGACTCACGTATTTGACTAGTTAGCAACCAATGTGGTAAATTACATTGTGCGTTGGACTTGGATATGAAGTTCGACGGTTTAAATGTTGTAGTTGGATACTAATAGATGTTTTGAACGTAACGTATATGTGTAGGGTAATTATGGAAGTAGTTATAGTTATTAAAGTGTAGCTTGCGCTTGAGGCAAGGTTCCTATCTCTAAACTTATTATTGAGCAAGTTTTCTAATCTTTATTCTCTTACGTTAAGCAAGTTTTCTATTTCGAAACTTGTTACTTATATTGTACAAGCTTTGTTGTATTCTAATATGCTTATGGCACAAGTATTGAAATATTATTGAAGCATTGTGATCTTGACTTAGTTGTTCAAGCAAGATCTACTTATTCTTTCAGTTGCTTTGAGTTACTTCTAAAGCATGCCAATCTATTATGTAGATTTGTTCTATATCTTGCAATTGGTTCATGATTCTTATATTATCGAACGGTTAAAGTACTATAAGTCGATTCAACTACTCCTAGTTGATGATAGTTGAAACTCTAAAGTTCCCTTATCTATCCAAACCAAACTTTCTTTTGTGCGGACTTGTATTCAAATACTGAGAATGAACAACCCTAATTCCTAGGGGACATTTATGCGAAAGCGTTAAGATGGTTGTGCACAATTCATGGTACAAAGGGTTGATTCCCCTGAGTACGAGTTAAAGGTCCATAATCTTATTAACTGTTAAAGGTTTAAATAGAAATATTTATAACCTAGGACATTGTTCAAGGTTATATGACCCTCAGATAGATTCTATATTCGAACTTTAAAGATGATGAAAGAATTATTATTTAATTCTTATTTTGATGAAAGTAAAATTATTCAAACTCTTTTGGAAACTATTCATATATGTCATATCACTGTTTAAATTTCAAGTGAGCTTTTGTTTGCTCACTCTTGCATGTTTTACCACCACTTGAAGTTGAAACAAAGAATGTTGACATACCGTCAACAAGTAAAGGAAAAGGAAAGATGAACAAGTGAAGGCTTGTTGTTTCAAGTTTTGATTTTAATAAACTTAATTGGTTATGTTTTATTTCCGTATTTATTTGATTAATGTTAAGGTTTAGTTAACCCTGAGATTTTATTGGACAAGTTGTATTCCTTTTTAAAGGAAGATTTTATTAAGATTTTATGAAGGTTGTAATTTACTTTGCAAGTCTTTATATTTGGGTAGATGTATGTTTTTATTAGAAAGTGAACACCAAATCATGTGAAAACGAAGTACCCGGATTTGGGGGTGTCGTAATTTCTCCAGACTCAACTGAATGTAAATATATATATAAAAAATTGTAAAAGAGCCACAAATTAATCTAGGCTCAATAGAATGTAAATATATATATATATATATTTATAAAAGCGGTAAAAAGGCCACGGATTTCCAATCCAGGATATATTTATATATATATATATATAAAAGCGGTTAAAGACCACGAATTTCCAATCCATGCCAAACTGAAATGTAAATGTTAATATATACAGTTAGTATATATATATGAGAGAAAAAAAGGCCACGAATTAGCAATCCTGGCCAAACGAAGTCAATTTTTTTTATATATATATAGTTATATATATAAAAAAGCAATAATACCACAGATTTGCAATCCAGACTTGACAAAATTTAAAATTAGTATATATATATATAGCCAGTTGTATATATATAATAAAACTGAAAAGGACACGAATCAATGAACCAGGCCGAACAAGTTAGTACGTATATATATATATACACATATATATAAAAGCGAGTAAAAGCCACGGATTGACGATCCAGGCTGTGCAAACAAAGAGATTATATATATACATATATATATATATATATATATATATATATATATATATATATATATATATATATACTAAAAAGTTAGCTAAAACGGCCACGGAACTGAGTTCCGGGAAAAACCAAAAGACAAAACTTTATATGCACGTTCACATATACGTAATAAAGTAAGAAATGAGTTCTGATCGTGAAAAAACTTACAATGGACTGCTACACGGGTTATTTGCCACTCGGTAGGCTTCAAATGAACGTTTTCACCTGTTAATTTTTGATATGTCGTAGAATATACGTATACAAACGTATTGGAAGAATAAAATATTTGGAGTACTAGAAGTATGGCTAAGGGACGAAATGGACGGAGTTTCAGAGCATTTTTCTATTTTTTTTCTATTTTTTTGCTAAGGGTGGGGGGTTATATTTAAAGACCCGATGGTAGCGGGTCTACTTGCGGCTATCGCGAGTAAAGTTGCTGCTTCTCATGGTGGGCCCCACATGACGGGTCCCGTTGTCTCGAAGTACGTGCACTCTGAGTAACGCGATGTAAGGTTCGAACCTTCATAACTTTTGATTAGAGCGTCCGTTTGAGGCGTGCTATACCTTTCCGGAAAGCCCTTTCCGAGAGCGACACAATGACATGGGACTTAACCTTTTATGAATCCATGAAGGCGAGTTTATACCCATATTTTATTTTTTTAAAGTTTATTTGTTGAGCTGTATTGTGCTGTTTTCACTCGGGATCGATGTTATGGCTCTTTATGAACTTTATTGCATCAATTCGGCTTGTTTTTGACTGAATTGGCTTCAATTTGGTAAAATGACCGTTCTTCCCCTCCAGGGGTTGTCTCATGTGTTGGCGAGATTTTTGACTATTTTCTTGGGGTTGTCTCCGAGTTTTGATCCCAGCCGATTATGTTCTTCCTCAGGGTTATCTCTGAGGTTGACTTGGTTTTCCAGGGTTATCTCTGGGGATGATTTGATACTTCGGGGTTGTCTCCGTAGTGGATTTGGCTTCCCAAGGTTGTTTCTGGGGTGATTGCATCTCCCTGGGTCGTCGCTGGGTTTGACTGACATCCCCGTGTTGTCGCCTAAACTGAGTTTGATCTCCTGGTGTTGTCGTCGAGGCTGGTGTACCTCCCGGGTTGTTCCCGGTGTAGGGATTTCGGCACATAAATGCAGCAAAATTTAAAATTTTCTGAAACCCTAAAACAGGATCTATGCGAAAACATATTAATTCAGAGGTTTAGATTTGTTTTACCGATTATCCAAGCTTGAATGGAGACGATGGAAATTATGGAACTGCTTCAAATCTTCAACGCAATCCGACGGAATTGCGCCTCTACGGTATCCACAAGAACGCCCCGCGAATCGTCACACGATCTGCAGCAAAGAGAGTTGCGGTACTAGCTGCCAAGATCTAGATTTTTAAAGCTTTTCTCTCTAGTCTCTCTCTAAGAGCGGCTAGGGTTTTGTTTATAATGATTACCCTAAAAACGGTTGATATATCATATATATAGCAGTTAAAGGAATTATCCAAAACCTAATTCAATTAGAAAAGTAAAATTCGAATTTATATATATTATATCTTAATCAAGTCTTACTTAATTAATATACATATATACAGATTATCCTATTAATTTAAATACTATCAATCATATTGACATATTTAAATCCTTATAATTTCAATTAATTCCCTTTTAATTACATTCTAAGTGTGTGACCCTATAGGTTATTATTACGTTGACAATAATTTTAAAATCATATTATAAAATTATAAACAGTGAGCGGCATCTAGTAATGCATCACTGCTACCCAAGTAGTAATAAGATCGGTGATTCGATGCAACTTTTTGTGACCAATGTTTCAATGTAATTTAATCCTTTTAACCTTGACATCCTAGATTAAACTCGAGTAATGGAATGTGTCATACTCTTCATAATTTAATCTGAGTTTTCTTGATCAATGAGTAGACTATATGAAACAAATCACTATTTGAGCATGGCCATGCATTTCATAGTCCTACTCAATTAAGAAGCCTATGGATATCACCCCTAATATGTAGGAGGGTTAAATTCCATCTAGATCACTCATATTCCTCACACGATTCATGATGTACCCAAGAATCACCTTTATTGTCCACCCTATTAAAGGTGACCTTTGATGATATCAAAGTACATAAATTCCCGTGTAGTAATATAGTGATTTCAGGTCAGAGGATCATTACATCATTGTCACTATGAGAATTGCTTATGACACTTTGCATAATGCTCCACGTAGAATTCTCATGGTGGGTCTGTCCAGTACATTGTCCTCTAACGTGTACCTATGCATTGACTCAATATCTCATATATTTATGACCAATGAGATTTGGCCATCAGTCAATCCACATACTAGTCTCAATGTATCATTGTTGTCCCATTAACAATGATACTCGACTAGGGACATTTAAGAGCAATGATACTAATTGTAATGATATGATCTCATGTTCAAGTCACATACTTGAAGCTATATAATTTGTATCACTATTCTAAGGACTTTTATTATGCTAACATTTATATAACGCAGTAAATAAAACCATAATAAAATAATTCATTTATTTAATCAAATATAATATCAAAAATATTAAGCAATGACATCAAAGAATTGGCCTCTAGGGCATAAATTCTAACAGTCGGGGCTTGACTTGACATCCCAATGTTGTCGTCGGGGCTGATTTTGATCTCCCGGTGTTGTCGCCGGGGTTGTTGTACCTCCCGGGTTGTTGTCGGGGCTTGACTTGACATCCCGGTGTTGTCGTTGGGTCTGAGATTGATCTCCCGGTGTTGTCGCCGGGGCTTCTGTACCTCTCTGGTTGTTGTCGGAGCTTGACTTGACATTCATGTGTTGTCGTTGGGGCTTAGATTGATCTTCCGGTGTTATCGTCGGGGCTCTGATTCTGGTTTAAACTTCCGGGGTTGTCTCCAGAAGGTAAAAGACGGTTTTGCCCTCCTGCAGGGTTAGTAACAAGAAAGCAAAAACAATCGAGTGTCTACTACCATGCTATGTAATGTCTTAAAAAATTCTAATTTTAATTAAAATATTCATTTCATTTTCTTTATGCAACACATGAACATTAATTCACCATGTACTCGAGTGAATTAACCTATTTATTCATTTTACTATCACATCACTGCCACACAAAGGCTTTAATGCTCAAATTATATTATTCCATAATATAACTTTTCAATTTAATTTAAATTAACCAATATTTATTCTAGTTGAGTTATTTTCCATAATTAATTCTCATTTAATTCGTGCTTTGCTATCTCAATCCATTAAAGGACAGCTTGAACACCAAGTATGACCCATATTACAACATACTAGCCATTAATATATATATATATATATATATATATATATATACTAAAGTTCAGATTACACAAACTCATCTATAATTGTCTGCTGACCGGCGCAGCTGCGCTGGTCCTAGGCTTGGAAGTGGCGCAATTGCACCACTTCAAGTTCAGATGCAGACAAGTTCTGCTTTAGTAGAAACAGAATCTAAATTTCTTAATACTTTAAACATGTTTTTTAATTGTTAACTTGTTATACCTGTTAACCAACATCAATTACTACATTCTTAAATGATTTAGAGATTAAACTTCAAGTTCAAACTCTATTTTAATAATTAATTAACTATAAAATCTCATATATATATATATATATATATATATATAATTTCTTTCCACCAAACCACATAATTCAAAATATATAACACATATATATTCTTATTCAAACTTGACATATCTTATAATAAGAATTCTATTTACTAAATTCTTATTTAAAAGTTTTTTTTTAAAATTCAGGTTATTACAAGAAGAATTCAAGGGACTTAAAAATCAGATAGCAGAGTTGGCTATCCTACTGAAAGAACAAAGTAAAAATACTTAGAGCCAAAAGACACCAACTCAACTAGAATCCTCCACATAAGGAAGTATTCAAATTTTTACAAAAATATGGAAGCACAGATGCCAAAACCTCGCTCCACTGAGGGAACCACCAACAAAACCTTAAAATCACAGATCTCAAGGATGACTGAGAAATCTGGCACATAAGAAAGAAAGTCCAGCAAATGGAGGAGACCATCTAGTCAATCAAAGGGACTAGAACATAAGGGAGTGTTAACTATTCAGATCTCTGCATATTCCCAGGGCCTCGATATCCTGATAAATTTTTAGTCCTAAATTTCAAAAAGTACAACGGGTTAGAAGATCTTTATACCTATCTGAAGGTATACTTCGGAGAACTCAGATCCTATACAGAGGAAAAGAAGCTAAGAATGCAGCTATTCTAGAAAAGTTTGACCGGAAAGGCTAGGGCCTGGTACGCCCGACTCGACAACTTAAAAATCCACAGTTGGGAAGAGCTGGTCTATGCCTTCCTTAATCAATACAGTTTTCAGTCACAAATTACGCCGAATCGATATCAGGTGACTAAAATTAAGAAACAGAACAATGAGTCTTTTTGAGAATACGCCCAAAGATGGAAACGTATCGTAGCACAGGTCAGGCTGTCTATGACAGAAACTAAAATGGTAATGACCTTCATTGACATACAAGAAGCTCCGTATTATGTGAGGGTCCTGGCTGGAATAGGAAAACCTTTCTCAGAAAGGATAAAACATGGAGAAATGGCTGAAATGGGGTTGAAGTCTGGTAAGATCAAAGACTTCACTGCTCTGGATGCAGTAGCCGAGCACATACGAAATTGGAAGAGCTTTTCAGATATCTGATATCTAGCAGTCCTACTTTGATCACCATATAATTCTTTTAGGTGCATCAAAATAGAATAAGCATCCATTTTCTAATGCTGACGTTGTAGCTCGTTACTCATGGATGCGAGCATGATGCATTGTGCCATGGATGCATCATCTTGTAACTTATTAAAAGTAGCAATCTCTTCATCAGAGGTTGTTTCTGTAACTTTTGCAGGGATAGGTGAATTTTGGACATAAGAAAGCTTTCCAATAGTGAGAACAATTCTCAAATTTCTTAACCAGTCTGTGTAATTCGGTCCGGTCAACTTGTTAGCATCACGTATGCTACACAGTGATAGTGAGTGTGACATTTTTCAAATTCTGCATGTGAAATAAAATAACATTTTAGCATACATTTATTTAATTAATTACCAAAATAAATTAAGTCTCATTTTAAATTGGTATCTCCTACTATTTTCTTCAAACTATATTACCTTTACAATATATAGTTCGACAAATTTAATTAAAGATTTGCTAGTGAGAATAAGGATCTCATTTTAAATGTATATATCCTTGTGTGTGCATAACAAACTATATATAAATAAACAGGTAGACAATTTTGTCAATTACATCACCATGTAACTCCTTGTATTTTGCCTCTAAGATCATTGTGGTCGAGTATGTGCACATCCGAACCAAAACGATCTTAGTTAAGTCAGACCCAACATTTCCATATAAGTGAAGAGAAAACTACAGCCCTTGTGTGTGTACAACAAAGTGGTAATGTTCAATTCCTTATAAACATAATATGTAATAAAATATCTTAAATATTTAATACTCGCCTTGTGTTTGCACAACAACTCATATTAAATATTCAATACTCAATTGTTTTACCATGCTAGAAGGCGACGTTCGATATTCTAAATATCTTTGAATGTTACAACTTAATATAATTTCTTTGAGGGGTTTGTTATTATTTGTCTCATCTTGTTTAGCATGCATACACACATATATATAAAATACGCGTCATATTAATTGACATGAAAAGCATGTTGTATAATATAATATATATATATAGTATAAGCATGCATATAGAATACAATATTCTATCCGGATTGATTATGGACTTTTATTCTTGTTTAGTTCACTCTAGCCACTAAGTGAACCAAAAGGTCAAACCTAAGGGTGCAACAATTAAATTTAAGCATAACTATTACATTTAAACTTGGGCTCCATTACAAATGGGTCTTCAAGCGCTCCTTGCTCCTTGGTCTCTAATTCTTCAAGATAATTTTAACTAGTCCTAATACATAAACTATTTAATTTAAATAGAAACCTTGATCGACAGTCAAGGGGAAGTACTTAAGAGGGAGATGGAATTTTACATTAAGAAAAAAATTAGAGAAGACGAGGTACGCAGACCCCATTTAATAAGACTCATACATTCAAGCATCCAACTAAAATAAAAATCCAATCTCATTGGTCAATAGTCCATAATCAACCCCATTTATTATCATACATATCACCATATACATCAATAAATAAAACATTTAATATATACATTGATATCGATATAATGGGCAATTCTAGTTAGTTTTGAAATGCAATTTCAACTCTAATTAGTTATTATAGAATCCAATTCCAACTCTAATTAGTTAGCATGATATCCAATTCTAATTAAAATAAACATCATTATTTTAATCCAATTCCAAATCTAATAAACTCCTTTATTAATTTAGAATTACAGAAAAACATAAAATTTTAATTTCAAGTAAAATAAACCTTTTATCTTAATTAGGAATCAAAAAATTATTATTATTTTTTAGAGAATGGCGTTGCGGCTCCGCTAGTGAACTAGCATATGGCGCTGCGGCGCCACGTCACCAGTAAACAAAAACCAGCTACTAGCGCTGCTGAAGAACTGGCTACAAGCGCTGCAGCGCCGCGTCACCGCTTAAAAGACCGGAGCTGGCGCTGCGGCGCCAGGATTGTACTGCAATCCGGCGCTGTGACGCCAGTCTCCAGAATATATTTTTCTAGTTCGCGAATTGTGCAGTTTTTCTCCAAAAAAATATGATTCATAGCTAACAATTATGCCCAATTAAATTGTTCAAAACACATATTAATATACATATCAAATCTAAACAATTAATAACTTGTATAAAGGTCTGACTCTAATACCACTGTAAAATTTGTAAGATTCATAAGCATGCAACAATTATATACATAGCAGCAGAAGTGTAAAAATAAGAGTACCCAGATCATTCTGTATGCACAATTATTAATTAAACAAAAAAAAGAAGATGAGATTCATACCCTTGCATATACGAGTTTCCTAAGGAGCAAGTTCAACTTCAATCCTTTCCTTATTCGACTTGAATCTACCGGGTGTGATTCCTTCCTTTGATCAACGTCAGCCATCCAAGTGTTTGGCTTCTAGAGGTGATCCACCAAGGATAAACAAGTATTAAGAAGATGGGTTATTGGCAAAACCCTAGTTTTTCTTTCTCTAGAAAATGTGTGCTCTCCTAACTCTTGACAATTACATTAACCCTTAATCAAAATAAGACTCCTCTTATTTATAGATGTGAGAAACCCTCCTAAACATTTTAGGATTAGGGTTTCAAATTAATTAATTAAACTTTTTTTAATTAATTAGGCTTCCTAATCTTATTACGAGCAATTAATTAAACTCCTTTAATTAATTTATCTCCTAATCTTATTAGGAATATGTGATAGTACTTTTATTAATTCATTCCCAAACTCATTTAGGAATTAAACTAATAATAATAGTAATAATAATAATATGACTCCTCTTATTAATTTATATTTAATATTTCTAAAATATTAAATAATAAATATTAAGCTATTTAATTTATTATATCACCAGTGATTAAATTAAAATAACTTAACTTATTATTACAATTATATCATTTGCTTCTTAAATAAATATTCATCATTTTATGGTATGACCCTTTAGGTTCTCCATATTAAACCGGTTGTGAATAAATTAATTAAAATAATTCCAATTTTATTTAAATAAATAAATTGACTATTAATTTATTTAAATAAATAATATTTATTCTACAATAAGGGTAATCCCCTTTAGCTCTCAACGACTTTCCAGATAATATAGTTTTCAACATCAATCATAAAAAAATCTTTGAGTAAATAGTTACCGTACAATTAATTCTATCTACCATACAATGTTTCAATTAAATATAAGACATGGATTTACTATCAAGTCTTATTTTATTTTATTATATGTATTCCGATCTTAAATGCACAAACTCCGATAATACAAAATAGTAACTACTTTCTAATTTCATTCTACCTTGGCCAAGGACTACTGAGTTGTCATTTATCGAATCACATAGGACATTCGCTTCTTTTACTAGAAGTGGTAGATCCTTTATTTGTCATTCATTATTTTCATGTAAAATTAATTATACCCAAGCATACCCTTTGATATACCCTTAGGGTCTTAAGGGATATGTCAAAGTATAACTCATCATACATAAGATACTATAATGATCTTAAGTCTAAGGATTACTTGTTCTACTATCACTAAAGGAAATCCTATTGATAGGAAAGTAAGACTTCATTAGGTATTCCTTAGCGAGCTACGTTCAGTGTACTTATTCCCTAATAAGCACCTGCAAACTTGTTTAGTGTCTCCACACAAATGATTATTAGATCAATCATCCTCTTCCAAAGCGTAAGCAACGTATGTACTAATCTATCTAGATTCACTAATCCCCTATTTAGTAATTCATCGATTGGGAACTATTTTAGTTTTAAGTTATCTAAGAATTTAGATCTCATTAGCATGATCATCATCATGATTCTAAAAGCATTGCTTAGAACTATGAGTTTATCACATTTAAATATAACAGCATTATATAGATAATATAAATGTCTTTAAATAAAAAATTCTTTTATTAATAAATGAATAAGATTGTTACAAAGTAAATGCTTCATCATATCAAATATGATTGGCTTGTGTGCATAGTACTTTCACAAACTGCGCCAGACAGCTCAACGGACTGACTGCGGAGACTTGAAGATCTGGTCATAGACCCATCTTCTAGAATTCAGAAAAGGTCAAGCCCTATGTCATTGCGTAGCTCTCGGAAATAGCTTTATGGAATGGTATGGCACACCTCCCTAGGATTTTTGGATTGCAAGATATGAAGGTTTTAAGCAGACTGCACGTTGATTGAGGGAACACACTTTAAGGCTGCGGGGCCCACCATGCCCAACTGCAGGTAAACCTGCGTCTAGAAGGACCTATATATATAGCCCCCCTTTAGCTTCTAGGAAAAGAAAAAAGAGAGAAGAGAGAGAGAGAGAGAGGGCCCAGGAAAGAGAAAATCAGGCAGTTTGAGAGAGAAATCGCTCGAATCTTACTCCAATCTTTTCAAATCTTCTTTATAAAAACTTCTATACATATGTACTACAACATATAAAGTTTTAACCAGTGGAAATTGAGTTTAGAGGGGCCTAAAGACGTTCATTAGCAGTTCTCGTGCTTGACTGTAAGATTTCTTCAGATCTACTTTCATTGCTTGCTCTACTATATATATATATATACATAGCACTTATATATATATAAGTGCTATGTATATAGTTATTTGTTAATATTGGTTAGATCTAAAATTTTAACCGTTTATTTCATATAAATAGTCAATATTTGTGTTTTATTGAATAGATCTATAATAGATCTAGCTTTTAACCGGTTCAAAAGTTATAAAACTTGAACTTGGAAGCTATAATGGCTAAGATCTGTATAGATATAGTTTTATTTCTAGTTTTATAGATATTTAGCAAACATGTGACCCTAGATTTGTATCTAGAGGGAACGTGAAGCTTTGTTGAGAGCGGACATGGATTTCGTCAATAAATCCCTTGTTTAGAGAGGTTAGTAAGCTTATTTATATTTTGTTGCTATAAAATATTTGTTGTGCAAGCTTTATATAATATTATGTGAGCCTAGGAACCATATAATCTACGATTTAATCTATTGATCTACATCCAGTTCCAATGATGAACTTGTTTGAGTTGTACAACCAGCTTGCAATCCATTGTACATGTAACTAATGGGCCTTAAAATGGTATTGGGATTTAAGGCCCAAAAATAGTGAAAACTTTGGTTTGTGGTGCTCGAGCATACTTCGATGGCTTTCATGCCCATAAGGAGCCCGACACTTGTAGATAGTTTTATTTATTGTCGAAGATGTTTCGCATCTTAAGAAAATCAAATTAAGCCTAATATGGAATAAAATTGGAAGTATCAATGGGCTTCAATTCCTATGCGAGTGAAAGGGTTTGAAAACCTCTTTTCAAAACATCACTTTCGTAAGATTGTTTAAAAAATGAACTTTTTCAATAAATCAAACCCTTCGTATATAGGTCCAACGAATCACAACACTAGTTTCAAAAGAAATAACTTCTAGCACATTTATCTGCATCACACACAAACACACATCATATGCATAAGGAATGAAAAGACGCGGTAATCATATTTCACGGAAGTCATGGGGTGCCTAACACCTTCCCCTCGCTTAAGAAAGCCCCCGAACTCTATAAATTTTTGTTACCAAGACCAATTAAATAGAGTCACATATTGGGCCATATTGTGAAAACTTTCTAAATCCAGTTGAGTTGGTACAACCATTTAAACTCATACCAACTGGCGACTCTGTTTAATTCGGCCCAATCATTAAAATAAATCTTTTCAAATCATCGACATGTATGTCGGTCTTTTCCTAAAATTTCACCCTTTAAGCAAAATAACTTAAATCATATAGCGAAATATAAAGGGTAAGAACCACACATAGGAATCGAACTTTCCCGATGTCGACAAATATATGAAATTTATATGCTATGTGAAGCACGACTGGTGTAGATTGTTGGACTTGCGGAGCCATCGTGCTCAACCTTGCAAACAATTTTTTGCAGATAAAGGTCGATACAGATGAAAGACCGTAAGGTCAAAAACTTCGGAATAGTCGAAGGTAGACAAGAAGGATTTGTGATGGAAGATGTTTAGTGCTTTAATAACAACAAGCATATTGGTGAAATCCTGTTAAAGTATTTATACTCTCAAAAATGTTAAACGCTAAAACACTTATATGCGTAGTTTCTAGCTATGTTAAATGAATGTTATTATTATTATATCGAAGATGATGAGTTGAAGAACACTGCGAATAAGAACATCTAAATTTTGATTAAGAGTTAATGAATACTCGTAAGTTAATGTGCTAATATGAAACATAATGTTTATAGTTTAAGATGTGTAGATAAATCATGAACGATTTATAAATGTAATAACCAATTATAAAGGTTACATATTCTAGAACAGAATAGAATAATGTATTAATTGGTATAAAAGCCAAGTTGTGTTCAATTATTTATGAATAAAGCTTGTATGTAGTACCGTGACGTACCAAGTCTTGATTCAAGGGACCCAGATTTGGGGGCATGACAAGTGATATGATATTTCCCCTCGGGATAGGGAGTTTGAAGGAAATCATAGCAGTTATTTCCTCTGAAGGAGACACATCTGCCATACCCTTGATGATTCAAGGAATGGGGGACAAAGGAAGAAAAATTCCTATAAAGATAGATGCACCAGAACCACTGATGTTGTCATCACGTCCACAATGCCCCAAAATCAGCTTGAAGAATGTCCCATGAAACTATGGGGAAAGTGCGTGGTCAACATTATATTACACTGCTATCCTACCTAAGGATAACCCGCTGTATCTACCTCAGCGTGTGTTGAAACCAATTATCAAAACCACGGGGAAAGTGCCCGAGAAGAAGATTGCAGAATTCCTGAACAAAATAGGGGCATAATGAAGCTAGAGTGGTGTAATGTTTAAAAGAAGCACCCCCATAGATTTCCATCATGAATTTAATATTATCCTCAGGATATCATCTTAAGATTATGGTGCAAGTACTGGAAGAAGCATATCTGCCAAAAATAGTGGATACAGAAAAGTTTCGACAATTGGTCAACCATATCCTAATCATTAATGTGATATCTTTTACTGATTATGACATACCGACAGAAGGAACGGGTCATCGCAAGTCGCTACACATAGCAGTGATATCCTCAAGATATGTGATAGTTGATAGATGGAGGATCTTCCTTGAACATTAGTCCTTATGACACCTTGGAAAGGATAAACATTAACCCAAGCCGAATCTAGAGCAGTCACATCGTAGTCAGAGCTTTCGACGGGTCTCAACGGGACACTATGGGAGAAATTGAGCTTCTTGTGGAGATTGATTCACAAAAGTTCCACATATCCTTCCAAGTGTTAAACATCACTACTGGATACAACTTATTGCTGGGAAGACCTTGGATTCATATGGCGGGAACGGTCCCATCCACTCTTCATTAGCAGCTGAAATATATTATCAATGGTAATCTGGTCACTGTCAGTGCCGAACTAGAATATCCAGTCCATGTGCACGAAAAAATGCCACTGATCAACCTCAATGAGAGTATTGTGCCTGCTAGGTTTTAAGCACTCGAAGTGAGCACCACTCACTATTGACCTATTGGGGCACCAGCCTTAAAACCAAGAATATCTCCCGAAGTGATGTTTGTCGATCAAGAGATGATAGCCTTGAGTTTTTGGCCAGGTAGAAGGCTAGGAAAAAACCAACAAGGAATCAAGAATCCAATTTAGATACCCAGCTAAGTGGGGGGGAAACGCCGAAACCCACATAAGCAGATACCGCTTCATCTGTCCACCATCCTTCTACCAGATCTGACTGATAAAGGGTTCAAGGAATCTTTGGGACAGATTCCTACCCCATTGTCCAGCCTACTGATGTCAAAGGCTAAGCAAATCAGTAATTAATGAAGAAGAAGTGTCAATTCCTACCAAGGAAAAGAAATATCGGAATGAACGGTTCCTCCAGGAAGTTCAAGGCCAATTTTCAAGGATGTTTTACTTTGCACATACTGAAGGAATGGATAGTGATACCGAAGAAGGTGACTAGTCAAAAGGCCAACCTGCATTTCCCTTCATAGATTGGGCCAAAGTAAATATTCTAGGAGAAGGCGTTAACCCCATAGCGGATTCAGTTATGGCCATTATCGAGGATGATGACAGCAGCATCCTCTCCATCACTGTCATCATCAATGACATGACTCTAGACAAATGGAGCCCCACTCCTTGCATTATCCAAAAAGGGTAAAAGGGCAGAGATGGTTTATCTGCCCAGAAGTGTAGATATTATCAATAGTCTGCTTATTACCTGTTTCTAGTTATTTACTTTTGTTATGCTTATCACTGATGCTTTTTATATGTTAAATAGTTTCATATATTAAGTAAAAGCATTTTGTTTTCAGGTCTCCAAAGTTGGGTATGTTTAACGTTGCTGATGAATTGCCAAATCTAAACGGTGACTATGACTTTGATGTAGAACTGGACTTTGACCTTATAGGGATAGAGCAGGAAGAGATAGATGATGATGAGGTGTCCGAGGAGATCAAAGGATGGGTCGAAGACAAACCCAAACCCAACCTCAAACAAACCACACCTGTCAATATCGAAACCTCAGAGAATCCCAAAGAACTCCAAATAAGGGAACGTCCTAAATCCAAGCCAAAAGACTAAGATGATTAAAGTCCTAACCCTATTTAAGGATGTGTTCTCCCGGTCGCACGATGACATGATCGAATTATCCACAGATATAGTCGTCCATCGACTACCCATCAAAGAAGGGTGCAAGCCCATTAAGTAAAAACTAAGAAGGCTGAAGCCATAATGGAGTTTAAAAGTTTAGCAACACTAACCGCACGGCCGAATATGAAGGACGCATCATGGGATTTAAATTGGCCCAAACAATAGGTATCAGACGTCTAGAATTCTTTGGACATTTCTAGTTGGTCATCAAGAAAACCACCGGGGCATATCAAACCAAAAAAATTTACACTTGCTAACTATCATTGACAAGTTTTCAAGATGGCTGTGGAGTTCGAAGATATAGCCTTCATACACATTTCGCGAAATCGAAATGATTTCGCAGATGCATTGGTAACCTTGGTTTCCTTAATCTGTATATCTACAATAAAGGGACTCCTTGATATCAAATTCACAACCCAGATGGCACCACCCTATGGTAATTACATCGGAGAAGTATACGATGAACTACTTCCCATCAAACAGCCCTGGTAGCAGGATATCAAAGAATATCTACGGGATGGGTCTACACCCACTAGGTCAAGCCAAGCAAAAAGAAGGCAAATCCAAAAAATGGCCATGAAATTCTAGGAGATGTCGTTAACACTCCAAAATTAACCTCACTTTCACTTCACAAATTCAAACAATTAGCATAGTAGGAAGCAAGGATCGATCCCATAAAGAGTAATTTTGTTTCAGATTTATCCTACTATTTTTAATAAAAAGTAAAGAAGGGGAATTTTTGAAAATTGATTTAAACTAAGAAAAACAGAGTTAATGATGAAATTAACCAAATATATAAAAACTTCAGTTCTGTTGTTCAATTTCACCAAGTTACAATAATCAATTAATCAAGTCGTTATTATTTACCTTTCAATGAAACTATTAGCCCTAGATAAAAATAAGCTCTGCTATCCGAAATTCTCCGTAGATAGTCACTATATGAAATATGCTCTCCACAAGATTCTAACTATTATACAACCTATAATAAACTCTCTAGATTTAATATGATATAAGCATTAAGAAATAGAGAATTAGGCTAATCCAAGCAACAAAAACATAAGCACAATTTGTTTAACTTGTTTTCTGATAATTTTAGCAATACACAAAAAATTGTTCACAATTAGTATCAATAATTCCATACTTGTGATGAAGACAGATATCAATTACACGTAATATTAATCCTAATCTAGCATATGATAATGATCAAACTAACTCAATTGGCCATATCAAATCAATTAGATCAATTAGCATGCAATCAATGAAAATAGATTATCAAAAGAAGTTTCACACAAGAAGGAATAAATAATAAAACTCGATTAATAAAGTACTTGTAAAAAAGGTTCCACCTCCCTTTAGAACTGAATGAAAAGAACTAGCCTGACATGCTTTCAAGTCTGCACTTCAATGGTATAGATGAGAGCTGATAGTCGATGATAGAATATCTCAGCAATACCATGTATTTATAGTGCTAGACAAGGTCCTAAATCCTATGAAAATTAGAAATCTAAATCCTAAAAGGAATTACAAAACATAACTCATTTTCATAAAGAAATAAAATCAAATAAGGAAAGCAATCTCCATCTAAAAGAAATCCTAAATCTGGTAGAAGTATCAATCCAAATCCATGTATAAGTCTGATAAAATCTGCTTTTGAATAATTTCCAAAAATCTAAGATTGCTCAGATTTCCCGTCAACTCCGCCGGGGCGGATATTTTAGCCTGCAGAACTCCGTCGGGGTGGATATTGGCAGAGAGATTTGGGCTGGGGTGGCTTCATAGAGCGCTGGGGAAAAGAATTATAGAAATTATTCCCCTGGGCGGTCTTTTCTAGACCAAGACACCCGTCGGGGCTAAAATGTCTGTTTCAAAATTCTCTTCTTTTTACTTCTAATTAGCTTCGAATCGTCCCGTTTCATCACTGAAGCTCCATTTCACCCTAAAATTAGTAAAACATCTTAATAAGCACAGATACACATAAAACATGCAATAAAACTAAATATAAAAGAATCAAAAAATCATGAATATTATGCCCATATCAAATTCCCCCACACTTAGCCTTTTACACGCCCTCTTGTAAACCCGCAAGTTTGATTTCCAGAGAAACTCTACTTGCCATAATGTCAAAAGATTTCAAGTTCAAATCATGATTATCAACACTAACTAATAGAAATCTACTTAATGCCTTATCAGTCAATTCATAATGAACAACCTTACCATTTCACCAATGAACTTCATCAAATCAAACCTGATCCACATAAGAAACTTTTCTGTAATTCACATACTTACTCAACTCTGCTATCATAGAACAAAACACGTGTATAGTGACTCACAACGCAAAACAAATTTTCCTTATTTTTTTTATTTTTCTCATAGAACCTTCTCTTTAGCACAGATGAATGTATTTTCATGCTTCTTTCTTTCTTGACATGTGCAATGTCTCCTATTCTTAGGCTTTTCAATGTTACCCATGAAGCAAACTTTCCACCAACGACTCCCAAAAAAAATTATCTTAGGGCGCTGGGTATAGAGACAACCCTAGGGCTTACTTATTCAAGTAACAAATGCCACAAAAGTCTAATAGTTTAGCCGCTTTTATCTATCACACTTTTCAGCGTGAATACAGATGCTTCCCGAGGCTTGGATACCAAGTTATTTTGCATAATGGACATTAAAGCAGATTTTTCAACGTTCTTCAATTCTCTTCTCTCTTTTTTTCTTTTCATTCATCATTTTTTCAACTTTTTCTCCACATGGTTCTGCAACAACTTAAGCAGGTTAAACAGTTCTAAATCATGAAATCAGTGCACATAGACAACTCCACAAATAACTTGACCAAATAAGCATGTTTCTCATATTCAAGTACTTATGTATTACAAATTCAATTCAAATTAGTTACTATGGATCATGGCTTAGTGTTCATCATTCATTAACTAATTAATCATCAAACAGATTCTGAATTTTAGCATTTATTCTCAATCCTTGACTTTAACCTTCCAAAACATAGGCAAATAGAATCATGGAACCCAAAATTTTCAAATTTTTTCAAGAACATCATTTTTTTAGAATTCCTACTAAAATCTGGTCAATATACCTAAAAATAAAATTGGATCAATATACCTAAAAATAAAAACCTAAATCTTCTCCCCCCACACTCAAACCTTACATTATGCTCAATGTAAGAAAATCATGCAAAGAAGAAAGAAACTACTACTAACATGCAATTATTAAACTAAAAAGTAAAAAGGATAGAAAAATCAAATCTGAGTTTTTTGGGTTGACTCCCAAGCAGATGCCCTTGTTTAATGTTTTTGGCTCGACATCAAGACTCTCTTCTCAACCATCATAGACCAGATTGTCTAGCTCTACCATCTCAATATTTTCCACCTGATGTCTTTAAAAGAACGGTTTAAATTCATGTCCATTCACTTTAAAAAAAATTCTTGTACTTGGACTTTGAATCTCAACTGCACCATGAGGAAACACATTAATGATAACAAAAGGATCAACCCATCTAGATCTTAATTTACCTGGAAATAACTTAAGCTTAGAATGATAGAGCAAAACTTGTTGTCCAACAACAAAGGTTTTCCTCACAATTTGCTTATCATGAAAGGCCTTGGTCTTCTCCTTATAAATCTTTGAACTTTTATAGGTGTCATTCCTCAATTCTTCCAACTCTTGTAAATGCAATTCATGGTGTAATCCAACTGCCTCCAAGCTCATGTTGCACTGCTTGATTGCCCAAAAAGCCCTATGCTCCAACTCAACCGGTAAGTGGCATGGTTTCCCAAACACAATCCAATATAGTGACATCCCAATAGGAGTTTTGAATGCAGTTTGATAGGCCGAAAGTGTATCATCTAGTCTTAGACTCCAATCCTTCCTGCTAGGGTTGACTACCTTCTCCAAAATGGATTTGATTTCCCGGTTGGAGACTTTAGCTTGGTCATTACTTTGCTGATGGTAGGATGTAGAAACCTTGTGCAAAACATTGTATTTCTTGAACAAAGCCGCTAATACCTTATTGCAAAAGTGGGTTTTGAGATCACTAATGATGGCTCGTGGTGCTCCAAACCTAACAAATATGTTAGTCCTGATAAAATCTGCAACAACTGTAGAATCATCAGTCGTAGTGACTTTAGCTTCAACCTATTTTAAGACATAATCAACAGCCAAAAGAATATAAGTATTCCCAAAGGATGAAGGAAAAGGTCCCATAAAATATATATCCCAAACATAAAAAATCTTAATAACTAAAATCAGAGTTTGGGGCATTTGATTTCTTTGAGAAATATTCTCTGTCATTTGGCAATTAACACAAGTTTTACAAAATAGATAGGAATCTTTAAAAAGTGACGGCCAATAAAAACCACTTTCCAAAACTTTATTTGCAGTTCTTTTTGGACCAAAATGTTCTCTATAAGCATTTAAATGGCAAAAAGTTAGAATAGATTGAAATTCACTGTTAGGCACACATCGTCTAACTATTTGGTCAGCACAAAATTTCCAAAGGTATGGATCATCCTAAACATAGTGTCTACCATAACTTTTTAGTTTTTCCTTCTAGGATTTGGAAAATTCATTAGGAAAATATGCACATACCAAATAATTCACAATATCTGCATACCATGGAATATCAGAATGAATGGAAAGTAGCTGCTCATCTGGGAAAGAATCATGCAATGGTAGCTCTTCCTCATCTCTCAAAAGCCTACTCAAGTGACCCGCCACCAAGTTGTCTACACCTTTTTTTTATCTTTGATCTCCAAGTTAAATTCTTGCAAAAGTAGAATACATCTGATAATCCTTGGTTTAGAGTCCTTCTTGGTTAGCAAATACCTGAGAGCGACATGGTCGGAATAAACTATACCTTTAGTACCAAGCAGATATTATCAAAATTTATCAAAAGCAAAAACCACAGATAAAAGTTCTTTTTCAGTTGTGGTATAGTTTAATTGAGCTCCATTCAGAGTTTGGGATGCATAGTAAATGATATAAACATCTTTGTCAATCTTTTGTCCCTAAATAGCCCCCACTGCATATCTGCTTGCATCACACATGATCTCAAATGGAAACTTCCAATTCAGTGGTTGAATTACAAGGGCAGAGGTCAACAATTTCTTTAGAATGTCAAAAGCCTCCTTGCATTCATCATTGAACTGGAACTTCGCATCCTTTTGTAGCAACTTACACAAAGGCAATTTTTGAGAAATCCTTGATAAACCTTCGATAGAATCCTGCATAACCAAGAGAAGAACGAATCTCCCGCACGCTAACGGGGTAAGGCAAAGCAGAAATAACATATATCTTAGCTTTATCAACTTCAAGACCTTTAGATGACACAATATGACCAAGTACTATTCTTTATTTTTCCATAAAATGACATTTTTCCCAATTCAGAACGAGGTTAGTTTCCATGCATCTATCCAAAACTTGACTCAAATTATCTATGTATGCATCCAAATAATCACCATGAATTGTGAAATCATCCATAAAGACCTCAATGCAGTTTTCTAAAAGATCTAAAGAGATACTCAATATACATCTTTGAAAAGTACCTAGGGCATTACATAGTCCAAAAGACATTCGTCAGTATTCAAAGGTGCTAAAAGGACATGTGAACGTGGTCTTATCTTGGTCCTCGGGTGCAATCACAATCTGGTTATATCCTGAAAAACCATCTAGAAAGAAATAATAAGTATGCCCAGCTAATCTCTCTAGCATTTGATCAATAAAAGGAAGAGGAAAGTGATCTTTTCTAGTTACAACATTTATTTTTCTGTAGTCAATACACACTCTCCATCCTGTTTGCATTCGTGTGGGCACCAACTCATTATTGTCATTCTTGACAACTGTGACTCTGGATTTCTTTGGAACAACCTGCACTGGACTTACCCATTGACTATCAGAGATGAGATTGATGATACCGGCATTAAACAATTTAATCACCACCTTTTTCACAACCTCCATCATGGGTGGATTAAATCTTCTTTGTGCATCCCTCGTGGGTTTAGCTCCCTCCTCTAACAATATCCAATGCATGCACATCGCGGGACTAATTCCTTTGATATCTGCTATAGTCCAACCAAACATTGTGACATGGTCCCTTAGGACTCATAACAACTTTTCTTCCTGCAATTTGGTTAGATTGCTAGCAATAATCACATGTAAGGTTTCATTATTCCCGAAATATGCATATTTCAAGTGTGTAGGTAATTGTTTCAATTCTAGAGTTAGAGCTTGCATAATTGATGGTATTAACTTTTTATGAGAAACATGTAATTGAATTGAATGAACTGCATACTTATCTGAGAATTTTGGCAGTGAGTGTAGTGCAGCCACAGTTTCCCTCAATTCCTGATTTTGTTTAATCTCATCTTTCACATCTATTTCCAAGCTGTTGGCAATGGTCACCTCTAAACTGTCCGTATGCAATTTTTTCAAAAGTTTCTTGTACTAAGGAGTCCATACCATCATTCGCAAAAACATTATTAACATCAGTAGGGTATCTCATGGCATCATATATGTTAAACTTGATCTTTTCTCCATCGAACTCCATTGTTAAGGTCCCATTGTGTACATCAATCATGGTTCTTGCTGTTTTCAATAATGGTTTTCCTAACAAGATGTGAAAGGGGTTTGGTGGTGTATCATCCTCTATATCCATGATATAAAAATCTGCAATAAGATTAGTTCGTTCACCTGCACTAAGACATCTTCAATTAACCCTCGGGGGTAACTGTTGATCTGCCAATTAGATAATAACACCAGTATTTTTCAAAGGACCTAGATTTAATGAAGTATAAATAAATAAAGGCATTACATTAATCAAAGATCCTAGATCTAGCATGGCTTTTTAAAATCCGGTGTTTCCTATCTTGTATGGGATTGTGAACATTCTTGGATCTTTACATTTTGGGGGCATTTTTCTTTGAAGAACCGCATATACATTTTCCCCAACTATGACTCTTTCATTACTTTTCAATTTTCTTTTATTAGTGCACAATTCTTTTAAAAACTTAGCATACCGTGGTACTTGTTTAATTGCATCAAGGAGAGGGATGTTCACTTCTACTTTCCTAAAAGTTTCCAGAATTTCCTTTTCTAGTTCATTTTTCTTTGAAGTTTTAGAATTTCTAGGGGGGAAGGGAAGAGGAACATTCTTAAGCTGAGTAGGAGGGTTAGGTTGTACCTTGAATTTTTTTGTTTCCTCCTTAGCTTCTTCCTCCTCCAACTCGATGGTGGCTGCTAGTGCATCCATTTGTTTCCCACTCCGCAAAGTCATGGCACTTGCATTCTCCTTTGGATTTATAATAGTTTGTGATGGTAGCTTCCTTGAACCTTGGGAGTCCAATCGCCCGACTGTTGTAGCAAATTGACTCATCTGATTCTCAAAAGTATGGATGGAAGATCTTTTCTCTTGTTGGAACTACTGTGTCTGAGTCATGAATGCTTTGAACATGTCTTCAAGGGATGTTCCAAAATTTTCCAGAGCTGTTAGTTTGGGTTGATACTATGGTTGAGTGGGCTGAAAACTTTGCTGTTTGTTTTGGAAGAACCCTTGCACTAGTGGCCTATTTCCATAACTCAAGTTGGGGTGGTCCCTCCATCATTGGTTGTATGTATTAGAATATAGGTCATACTTTCTCTGCAGTTGTGCCTGATAATTCCCCATTGTATTAGCTTTTTATGTAGTCTCATCCTCTTGCAGTGTAGGACACGAATTCATGCTATGTCCTGTCATTAAGCATATTCCACAAACCTTTGTAACCGACACATTTCCTGCAGGTAGTTGTTTAACAATAACAGTTAGTTCAGAAATCTGTTTACCATGATCACAAGTGCTCACCTCGCTTACCCTTAATGGTGAATGATTCATTCTAGTACCATATTGTTGTGAGTTTGCAGCCATGTTCGCAATTAGATTCTTTGCAGCCACCGGGGTCTTGTCAACCAGTGCTCCTCCACTAGCTGCATCGATCATGCTTCTATTCATTAACTAGATTAGGTGTTGTTTGTCTATCGGATGTGATGGACAGTTGCAACAGATCTTTTAAAAATGTTCCCAATACTCATATAGCGTCTCTCCACTGATTGGTCTAATCCCACAGATTTCCTTCCGCACATTGGCTACTCTTGAGGCTGGAAAGTATTTCTCCAAGAATAGTTATTTCATGCCATTGCAAGACTGTATTGAACCTAAGGGCAAGTAGTACAACCAATCATTTGCCAAATCTGCTAGGGAGAATGGGAAGGCTCTCAACTTGATTTGCTCTTCGGTGATTTTGTGTGGTTTCATAGTCGAGCACACTACATGGAACTCCTTTAAATGCTTGTATGGATCTTTACCTATAAGACCACAAAAAGTAGGCAAAAGATGAATTAGTCCGGATTTAAGTTCGAAAGCAACATTTCAGACAGGATATTCAACGCATAAGGGTTGTTGAGTAAGATTAGAAGTTGCCAACTCCCTATAAGTTCTATCATTGTTTGGAACCGCCATCTCCTCTTCCTTGTCTGATTCAGTGGATGATTTATCGGAAAGTACCTTTAAAGCTATGTTGAGGCACGGTGATGGAACAAAATCCTAGTCCAAATCTGCAATAGATTGTTGAGCTTTTCAATTTTGCTTCCTTAGCCTCCTTGCAGTTTTCTCAATCTCTGGATCAAAATCTAATGTAGTCCCCTGAGAAGATCGAGTCATAAAACAAAAACAAAACAAATAATAGAATAAAAACAAATCGCACAATTACTCCCCGGTAACGGCGCCAAAATTTGGGAGCTGTCATTAACACTCCAAAATTAACCTCACTTTCACTTCACAAATTCAAACAATTAGCACAATAGTAAGCAAGGATCGATGCCACAGAGAGTAATTTTGTTTCATATTTATCCTACTATTTTTAATAGAAAATAAAGATGGGAGTTTTTGAAAATTGTTTTAAACTAACAAAAACAAAGTTAATGATGAAATTAACCAAATATATAAAAACTTCAGTATTGCAGTTCAGTTTCACCAAGTTACAACAATCAATTAATCAAGTCGTTATTATTTACTCTTCAATGAAACTATTAGCCCTACATAACAATAAGCCTTGCTATCCGAAATTCTCCGTAGATAGTCACTGTATGAAATAAGCTCTCCACCAGATTCTAACTAGTATATAACCTAAAATAAGCTCTCTAGATTTAATATGATAGAAGCATTAAGAATTAGAGAATTAGGCTAATCCAAGCAACAAAAACATAAGCTCGATTTGTTTAGCTTATTTTTGGACAATCTTAGCAATACACAAAAGCTTGTCCACAATTAGTATCACTAATTTGGTACTTGTGATGGAGACAGATATTAATTACACGTAATATCAATCCTAATATAACATATAATAATGATCAAACTAACTCAATTGGCCATATCAAATCAATTAGATTAATTAGCATGCAATCAATTAAAATAGATTATCAGAAGAAGTTTCACACAATAAGGAATAAATAATAAAACTCAATTAATTAATTACTTGTAAACAAGGTTTCGCCTCTTTTTAGAACTGAATGAAAAGAACTAGCCTGACATGTTTCCAAGTCTGCACTTTAATGGTATAGATGAGAGATGATAGTCGATGATAGAATATCTCAGCAATACCATATATTTATAGGGCTAGCCAAGGTCCTAAATCCTATTGGAACTAGAAATCCAAATACTAAAAGGAATTACAAAACATAACTAGTTTCCATAAATAAATAAAATTCAATAAGGAAAGCAATCTCCATCTAAAAGATATCCTAAATCTGGTAGAAGTATCAATCCAAATCCATGTAGAATTCCAACAAAATCTACTTCTGAATAGTTTCCAAAAATCCAAGATTGCCCAGATTTCCCGTCAACTCTGCCAGGGTGGATATTTTAGCCTGCAGAACTCTGCCAGGGCAGAGCTCATTTTTTTGAGCTGCTGAGTGTACTCTGCCGGGGCAAAAATTTTACTTCTTGTGAGTTTGCCGAGGCCGATATTGGCAAAGAGATCTGGGCTCAGGCGGCTTCATAGAGCGCTAGGGCGAAGAATTACAAAGAGTATTCCGCAGGGGCGGTCTTTTCTAAGGTAAGACACCTGCCGGTTTGAAAATGCCTATTTTAAAATTCTCTTCTTTTTACTTCTAATCAGCTCCGAATCGTCCCGTTTAATCACCTAAGCTCCATTTCACCCTGCAATCAGTAAAACATCTTAATAAGCACGAATACACATAAAACATGTAATAAAACTAAAAGTAAAGGAATAAAAAAATCATGAATATTATGCACTTATCAAATTCTACTTGAGCGAAGATGCACTCTAGAAAAGAGATGCTGGAATGGGCCTCTTTAATTATCTAAACCAAGATCAAGCTTAAAGTCTTATGGATGAAGTTCACGGTGGAATGTGTGGGCCACACATGAGCAATCCATTACTTGCCAAGAAGATATTAAGGACAGAGCATTACTGGCTCTCCCTCAAAGCACATTATGATGATCACTTCAAAAGATGTTATCAATGTCAAATCCATGGGAATGCCGTCCACGCTCCTCCAAGTGAACTACATTGGATGAGCTCACCATGGCCCTTTTCCATATGGGGGATGGACGTGATCGGGTAAATAGAGCCCAAAGTTAGCAATAATCATAAGTTCATCTTTACTATGATCGACTACTTTACTAAGTGGGTGGAAGCTGTGTCCTTCCCCAAAGTAACCAAGGAGGTTATCATTAGTTTCATCATAAACAACGTGATATGTTGATATGGACAACCGGAGGTTATCATATCAAACAACGCCAAGAACCTGAACAATCCAATGATGAGGGAATTATGCAACATATTCAACATCAAGCATCTCAATTTCGTCATCTATCGTCCCAAGATGAACGACGTTGTCAAAGTAACTAACAAGAACATCAAGAAGACCATGCAAAAAATGTCTGCTAATCACAAAGGATGTCCTGACCTCTTACCTCTAACATTGCTCGCATACAGAACATCAATGTGAACTTCTACTAGGCTACCCCCTATTCATTGGTCTATGGCATAGAAGTTGTGCTTCCCATAGAGGTAGAAATGGCATCATTGAGGGTGTCGATAGATGCCCAGATAGAAGAAGATCAGTGCTTGCAAGACCGATACAGTTAATTATCTATGATGGATGAGAAAAGAGATGCCGATATCTTCAATGGTCAATAATATCAGTAACGGATGTCCTGGTCCTATAACAAGAAGGTATGACTTCGTCAATTTAAAGAGCATGACTTGGTATTGAAATGGGTCATTTCAAACCAAGATGCAACTGAAGGAAAATTTGGCCCAAAATGGGAAGGCCCCTTCATTGACAAAGGAGTGTTATCCGGGGGAGCCCTCAGATTATAATAAATGGATGATGAGGATTTTCCACAGCTAATCAACATAGATTTTGTGAAACGGTACTATGCCTGAACTTTCTGCAACGATCGTTCATCACCAAAAATTTAAAAAATCAAAAAATCAAATCAATCCAATCAGGTCTTAATAGTTTGAGCCTAAACTACAAAAGACATGATCTCCCTCCATCTACGCGAGTACATGGGCAGCCATCTATGGTGTGGTCTAACCCTCAAAAGAAAACAACTAAAACCTTTACCTTTTTAACTCAAATACCAACCAAAATACCAGTCCCAAGATACCAAATCATACCAAAAAATCCTACACCTAGAAAAAGCCCATAAGGTTAATGACCCATTCTAAGAAGACCCTATGGCATCTCAACGTTAGTCCATCAGGGAAGAGACCGTGACACATTAAGACAGAAAGTTACAAAGATAAAATGGCAAACAACATATAAGGTCAAAACATTCTCAAAAGGGAAGTAAAAATCATTTACTTTTTATATGTTACTTGATGAGTATGCTTTTATACCTATGAATAAGATATCATTAGTTTGATGAATTGTGAATTTTTGGGTATTTTTCTTTCCTTTTTATGTGTTTAATTAATCTTGTGTAGGAAAAGGAGAAATAGAACAAAGATATGAAAAATGAAGCAACTTGGCTAAAGCGGTGTCAAAGTGGAGCTAAGCAGTTCGAGCTAAGCGCGGCTAAGCAAGACAAGAGTAGGCTATGACACCACATTGGCATGGAGAAGCAAGGAAAAGCAATCCTGACATATTTTGGAGTATAATATGCAAGCGAAGACAATAAGGGATGATTGCAAAGCATTTAATGCTAAGTTAGATGCATGTTCTTGGCTTGAAACTTTGATTTTATTGAAGATCTACTTCTTATCTTTCAGGAACATCTTGAATCATCCAAATCGGAGTGCGGATGAAAAAGTTATGACAATTTTATCAACAGAGATCAAAGCTCAGAGTTATCATGCTTGCCATTTACACAGCATCCACTTGAAGCCCAATTTCAACCATGTTCCAACCTAAATCTGTCAATGCCTAAAGACTAAAAGTTGTAGATGTCATCGATATCTTCGATTTGATAGGTAGCAGGCCCTGTAAATCATATCGGATCAAAAGCTATGGACATTTTGCTAAAGGACATCGTAACAGAAAATTTACCTGCGCGGACTGCGCCAGAATCAGCACGGGGTACGCCAGAACAACAAATTTTCTGACACTGTAGCACGGGGCGTGCCCAAAATAGTCTAGAAACAGCGCGGGGCGCGCCGGACGACGAAGATAGAGCTTATTTGGGTGTTTTAGTGTCCAAGTTGAGTTGTAATAGGATTTTGGGATGCCTAAAGTGTTAGGGTTTCTCTTAGGACTATAAATACTTTGTTATAACTTGGATTTTTGGACATTTTGCTTGTAAATAATTGAGAGCCACTTCTATTGGAGACTTAGAGACTTCCATTAGAGAGCACACAAGATGGAGATTGAAGCTATAAAGATTGGAGTTCCTCGACAGAGTTTTTCTTCTTCTTTTAATTTCATTATCTGTTCTTATGATGCTATTTAATTTTAATCTTCTAGTTTCTAGTATGATGTTGAACTAATTTCCCAATAAGGAGTACAATAGAACCTTTAGCTAGACTTTAATTCAATTATTCATATTTTCACTTATTGATCTTATGGAGTTGATTATCATATCTTGTGCTTAATTATTAATTGTCTAGCTAGCAGTTAATTTGATATCTTAGATAAAATTGAAAGAGGAAATCTAGGATTAGATCTGAATGTGATAACGCATGAATTTATTGATTCTTGTTAAGGATAACATAATAGTGTCTGAGACGACATTACTTGTATGCCATATGTAATTGTGATAGGAGTTTGTGCTTAATTAATCTATTTTAAGTGTCTTGCACGATAGTAGCAAAATAACTGAAGTATGTCTTTTTATTAATCATTGAAACATGTTATTGAATTGATAAGAAATCCTATTTATCAATTCATTGGATTAATCAAGTGTGAATAAGATAAGGCGATTATTGTTGAGCAATTGGGGACATTGTATTCCTATGTTTTTATCATCTGGTGATCAATAATTTTTAGTTAATTGGTTTTTATTTCTTTATTTAAAATAATTTTCACAAAATAATTGAGTGACTGTTTAAATGTATAAACTTAGTAAAAACTTGATAATTAGAGCAATCGTTAGTAATCGTTCTCTGTGGGTTCGACACTCTTCTTACTTCTTTATTACTTGATTGACCGTGTATACTTGTGCGTATTTGTCATTATATAAATCGGACAACAAGTTTTTGGCGTTGTTGCTGGGGAACGGTTCTAATAATTATTTTGTTATTAATTTTTATCAATTTAGTTTATTTAAAAAAAAAATTGTTTTGTTTTAATTTTTTATTAGTTCTTTTCTTTACGAGGTACATCATGGCTAACTATAATTATCAATGGCCTTATACGAGAATGACTCAGCCAAACGCGGCAGGGATTTATGGATTCGATGAGTTGTCAACACTGATGGAGACACTTTCGAGGAAGATCGACGCTATAGTAGCGCAACCTATTTAAAGTGTAGTGGAGATTTGTGATTATTGTGCTGGACCCCATCCGAGTCATCAATGCACCATCAGTTTCAAGTCAATACAGTACGGTGGCAACTTCGGTAACTAGTCCAATAATTATGCCTATCCCAACAACTATCAACAAGATTGGGAGTATCATTCAAATTTTTTTTGCCAACAACCACACCCACAACAGGAAAAGAAATCAGATTTAGAGGAGCTTCTGATTAAGTATATAAAAGAGAATGAGACCTGGAAAAACAATCATGAAGTGACTCTTAGAAATATAGAGAATCAGTTGGGGCAGTTGGTAAATGCCGTTAGCAATCGCCCTCAAGGTGAATTGCCATGTAACATAGTTTATAAAATCGATGGAGTACCCAAGTCAATACTCATGGATGCTAAAAAAGAGGAGACAAGTGGGGAGCAGGAAAAAGAGGCCGGAGATGAACTAGCCTTGAGTTCCAATGTTGTTTTGATAGTGCCCCATGTACCGTTTCCACCAAAACTCAGGGATTCGGGTAGATTTGCAATCCCGTGCCCAATTGGTAGTCATGTCGTCGGCAAAAATCTATGTGACATGAGAGCTAGTATATCTGTTGAGACATAGTGGGATGAGAAAGGGAAGAAAGAGGAAGATCCAGTTATGTTTAAAAAGACTCAATGCAATAATTGGTTCACAGAAATAATTGAGCAAATGTTTAGCTACTCAAAGTTCTTAAAGGAGAAAATATATACGAGTAATAAGCTAGGTGAACTTGAAAAGATGACCATTATTGAAGCGAAGCCCTCAAATGTTACATGACTATTGATGGATGGAGGGTTCCTTAATTTTTGAAGGGGAATTGGATAGAGGAAATTGAAGTAGTCGGGCTGACGACTCTAAAATGAGCACTTATTGTTGGGTATTTTCAATACGCGCTACACGCAAGTATACGTGATCCATAAGTAATATACTGATAAGTCAGAAATCGTACCCACAGAGATAATAATTCCTATTCAATCTAACAAGTACCAATTATATACTATCGCAGCTTTATTAAACTAATGATTAAAAGATGATTATTTAACTAAATCACTACTCAAACCAAATATAACACTAACTCAAGATTTTCACAAGTTTTAGAGATTTAAGCCTATAACTTCACTTATTATTTCACTTCAGATAATATCATTTTCTCCAATTTATTTTAATTATGCCATATTATTAATCAAGAACACTAACATAGATATAACCACCTCTTGATGCATTATACCCATACTCACTCGCATCCACAGATGATAGAATTAAGCAAGACACCCTAGATAACTAATTCACTATATATCTGTGAATTATAATTAAATAAGGCTTATAATCAAGTTCTTTTCGGATTACATATGGCATAAAGGTATATCCCTATCCTAAACATGAATCATGAATTCCATCTACGAAGAAATCACAAACATATGTCACTATGGCCAATTCTAATCCTATACGTCCTCTCTCGATTTCATATGGGATAACAGATAATTGTTGATCAAGCAATTATATAAATTAAGCATAACATATAGCAAATAATCAGGACATAACATTCGCAAACTGAATTTAAGTCTATTTAATCATCCGTTACCTAATAAGATCCATCATAGGCTTAAAAAGGAAATTAGTTCATCATAGATAAATAAAATCCAACAATCCACATCATAAAAAACATTCTGATTACAAGATAAAAAGATAGAGAGAAAATAGACACTAGAGTTGTATCACCGCTCTCCACTCCAATCTTACGTTCTTCGTGTCCAATTGATGCTTCAATCCTCCGTGCTAGATCAATACTTGAATTAAGGCTTCTAGATTTGTGTAAGTGTGTGTATACTAGCCTCTTATCTTGCCTTTTATACTATCCCAGCCGCAATACAAAACAACCCTTATTTGCCCATCAATCCTAGTCAAAGAAGGAAAGCTGGTATAAAATCTACCGTAGGCCCGCCCCGGCAGCACTTTTAGTCTTGGTCATGCCAGCCCCGGCGGGGGTCCAATTTCCATAATGTTGATTTTGTACCCCCACCCCAGCGGGGTTTTTTTTCTTGGAGATGCCCGCCCCGGCGGGGGTTCACTTCCTCTTAAAATCTGCAACTTGTTCATTTTTACCTTGGTTTCTCATAAATTCATATCCTGCACATAATAACACAAAACCAAGTAAAATGACACTAAAATAACTTGAAGTAAGCAAGAATCAAGCTATAATGGATATCAATTCGTTGGTATAAAACCAACTCATCAAATACCCCCACACTTGAGACTTTGCTTGTCCTCAAGCAAAATAATGCATATGCAATATTAATACAATGACTACTAATGCAATTGTCAGATAGCAAGAAGATAACCAATGTGCCTCAGAGAATTCACAACAGATATAAACAATGACTTTACCCAGAAACATATCTATACTTCAAACCCATTTATAAACCAATCATATGTTAACACCATTGCTGTGTGTGTGTGTGTTTAACAACAATATACTCAGATACAGTTCAAATACATCACATAATATGCGTCTTAGAATGCAATCACAGTTTTACTCTAGAAATCGCGTAAACAAGGTAAAGTGAATTCAACTCAACGTCAACCAAGTTGGAAGTCAATATGGGAGATTTTCCATCTTTCTTTATTTACAGGGGCATTTGGCTCATTTTCCCATATCTTTATTTTCCTCATGATTGTGCAATGTCTAGTCCCCTTAGGCTCTTCAATGATACCTATGTAGCGATCTTTAGACCAACGAGTCCCAAACCAAATGGCTTTAGGGCGCTGGGTGTAAAGACATCCCCTAGGGCATACTTGCTCGAGTATCAAAGGCAACGAAACCAGACTAGTCACGATGTTTATTCATAAGTTTCTATTTTTTCTCTTTTTCAGATTTTTCAATTCTTTTCTTCTTCTTTTTTTCTTTCAGATAGCCCCCATATCTTCCCCCAAACTTAGATTTCAGTCTAATCTTAGTCACTGCTACCAGTTTACTGAATTTCTATCATTACAACCTAATTTTTGTTCAAGATGACAATTATGTGACTGTTTGAACTAAGTTGACTAAATTGTTGCCTATTGTGCTAACCAGTGCAAAAGTGTTAAAAAGGCAATGACTCATGTAAAGATCTGAATGTCCATCAATGTTCTAGTTATCATTACTGTTTATGTTCTAATGTAACTCCAGTCTCATCACTGGCTAAGGTTATTTCTTACCACTGACATATTGACTCATACAATCCTAATTAACAACTCTTTTTGGTCTTTTTTTATTTTTCATTTTTCATTTTTTTTCTCAATATTTTATAGGCATAAAAATTCTAACTATACTATACTAAACTAGTAACTAAATGCAAGTCTTAACAATATTATGAAATATAAAATACACCCCCAAACTTAATTAGAGCAATGTCCTCATTGATCAAAAATAAAGTAAGTAAAGTGTAGAGGACTTCCCTGATATATCAAGCATCCTCCTCCAGGTCAGAGTATGAAGGTGGTGGATAGGCAGGCAGCGGCTGTGGATTCAGAAACTGATGGCTCGGCTGAAGTGTTCAGCCTCGCCAATGCCTTAGCAACCGCGACATTGAAAGTATTCTATGTGTTGAACATGTGGTCCTGATGCGCCGCCAACCTATCGGCTAATCGACGATGCTCATCCAATTGCTATTGCACAGCTGCAGTCTGAGAAGTAGAGATTGGTGGCTCTTCCTCCGCAGCCTCCTCGTTCGGCTCCTCCCTAGCCATGGCTGCTGCTCTCTGTGCCTCCTCGGCGGATGGGAAGATAAAACCTAGCCCGCGTGGGTGTGGTGGTGCTACAGGCCATTTGTCGAACAGGGAAATCATTCTCATATCGAGCAACTGGAGAGACTGTTGTGTTAGTTCCCTGTCCGTCCACCTTACACCCGCACGGTGGCACAGGCCTGTGATCAATGATGGATGGGGCAGTACGCTGGAGAACGGTCCTCTCAGACACCGACGGATTGAAAAACTAATGATAAGGCCTATGTCGATGTCGTAGTCCTTGAGAATAGCATACAAGAGAGAAATTTTCTCCTTGGTGATCTCACTTGTATGTGTGGAGGGTAGAAGTTTAGAACACAAGAAGGAATACCAGACTTTTCCATATTGGTTGAGGCTTGAGCTCATTATCAGTATTCCCCTTTTCTTTCCTAGGAACCACGCAGTGCCCGGTTTGCATATTTTGGCCAGAATTGCATTATAATCCGGCTTCGGATCGATGAACTATTGATATTGACATATGTTCGGGCGTTGCAAATTATAGTAATCAGCGATGGCCGTGGGAATGAAGTCCACCATTTTGCCACGGACAAATGCATGGAACGGCTGTGCATCCTAGGCGTTCGCATAAAATTCTTTCACGATCACCACTACTGCAGCGTCGGGCTGGTCCGTCAAAGTTTCCCAACCCTGCTCTTCAATCTGTAATGCCATCTCTTCATTAGTTGTATCGGCCTAAGCCCACGCTCAGGAGTGAGATTCTTCGACGCCAAATAATCGAAGCGATCGGCGGCGGTCTCACTTCTGAATTTTATTTTGTCATAAGACCTCATTGGTGCGGAAGAACTCTCCCCTTTTTATCTGTTATGTGCTCTTGGGGGCATGGCGTTTTATTGAGCAAGAACCACTCTTTTGATGAAGGTTTTTTTTGGTTGAGGTGTGGTGGTGTTTGCTTCTTTGATTTCCCCCAATTTGATCTCACAACCAACACAAGCAATAGAGTTATAGCAAGTATAACAATATCCCTTCAAAAGAAATCCCAGATATTCAAAACTGTGAACCCAAAGTGAAACCCCCAACTTCGATCCGGAGGAATAATTTCAATGGAGACCTAGACTTGTAGTCGTTAGATGAAGTTTGTGATGATGAATGATGCTACCAGTCCCAATTGCCTTGTAATCGTGCTTTTGATTCTCACCTTAGGGTTGTGCTTGGGGTTTATTTGTCTGGAGGAGGGTTGAAGGTGTGTTTCGGCAGGATAGGGCTTGCTTGGTTTGTAATATGGCTTAAGTCTTATGCCGAACAGGCATTTTAAAAAATAGAATTGCCGCTAGCCCACCGAGGCAGGCATTATTATGCCTGAGACCCCCATCGGGGCAGGGGGTATGCAGAGAATTCATATGACAAGCCCGCCAGGGCAACATAAATTGTTCTTTGAAGGCACGTCGGGGCAGGGGGTAGGCAGAGACTTCATATGGCAAGCCCGCAGGGGCTGGTACTTTTCCTTTGGAAAGCCCGCAGGGGCAGGGGTTATGCAGAACTTCAAATCTTGAAATTTTTTGCATTTATTCTGCAGCATTGCTTGAATAGCCTTCCTTGTGCCCTTAATTATTTCCTTATGAATTTGTCTTGCCCGTGGTCTATCCATGCACGAACAACAGGAGAATTGTTAGAACATGCATTCTTACGACTCGATTGATACTAAATTACAAAATAACTATACCTAATCTACTTAGATATAATACAAATTAATATAAAGGATGGGTTGCCTCCCATCAAGCACTTGATTTTTAGTCTTTCAGCCTGACTACTCCCTGTTTCAGATCAGTTCAGCCAGGTCGACTGCGGTTACCTGGCAATCGATGTCTCCACCCCAATAGTGCTTTAACCGTTGACCATTGACTTTAAATGATTCGGTCGAATCCCTGTTATATAATTCAACGGTGCCATGTGGAAACATTGTCTTTATTGTAAAAGGACCTGACCATCTGGATTTCAGCTTTTCGGGAAATAATTTCAACCGAGAGTTGAATAGCAATACTGATTGTCTCAGTACGAACTGTCTATCCAGTATCTTTTGGTCGTGCCACTTCTTAACCTTTTCTTTGTACAACTTCAAATTTTCATATGCCTGCAGGCGGAACTTATCTAGTTCATTTATTTGTAGCAACCTTTTCTCCCCTGCTGCTGATAAATCGAAGTTCAATTTCCTGATAGTCCAATATGCTTTATGCTCAAGTTCTACCAGAAGGTGACACGCCTTCCCGTAAACTAACTAATAGGGAGACATACCTATCGGAGTCTTGTAGGCAGTCCGATATGCCCACAGAGCGTTGTCTAATTTTAATGACCAGTCTTTTCGATTCGAATTGATAACTTTTTCCAATATTCGCTTGACCTCCCAGTTCGACACCTCAGCTTGTCCACTCGTTTGAGGGTGATAGGCTGTGGCGATTCGGTGGTTGACCCCATATTTTGTTAAGAGAGCAGTGAAATATTTATTACAGAAGTGGCTCCCTTCATCACTGATTATTGCCCTAGGGGTGCCCAAATGGGTGAAAATATTCTTTTGTAAGAACCATAAAACCACCTTTGCATCGTTTGTTGGCAATACAACTGCCTCTACCTATTTTGATACGTAATCCACAGCTAACAGGATGTATAGATTACTGAATGACGACAGAAATGGCCCCATGAAGTCAATTCCCCATACATCAAAAATCTTGACTTCCAAGATCATATTTAGCTGCATCTCGTTCTGCTTCGAAATATTCCCCACTCTCTGATATGTGTCGCAGTTTTTCACTCACTGATGTGCGTCTTTGAACAAAGTGGGCCAGAAGAAACTTGCCTGAAGGACTTTTGCGGCTGTTCGCTCACTCCCATAGTGTCCTCTGTATACTGACGCATGACATGCCTGTAGGATGCTCTCCACTTCACTTTCCGGTATACATCGCCGGATCATTTTATCAGCACATTGGCAGAACAAATATGGTTCGTCCCACATATACCACTTTACATCATGCAAAAATTTCCTCTTTTGGTGGCGAGTTAAGTCTGGTGGAAGGATGTTGCTGACCAGATAATTAGCGAAATCCGCGTACCACAGAAACTCGTCTTGTATCAAAAATAGCTACTCATCAGGATCAGACTCATTGATTGCTACCTTGCCTGTCTCGTCCTACTTTGGATTTCACAAATCGTGAAAGATGGTCGGCCACCTAGTTTTTTGTCCCCTTTCTATTCTTAATTTCTAAGTCAAATTCCTGGAGTAGCAAAACCCAACGGATAAGCCTCGGCTTTGCGTCCTTTTTCTCAATTAAATACCGGATAGCCTAGTGGTCTGTGTAAACCACCACCTTTGTTCCCACTAAGTACGAGCGAAACTTGTCAAATGCATACACAACTGCAAGTAGTTCCTTTTCCATGGTTTTGTAGTTTAACTGTGCGTCTGTCAATGTCTTGCTTGCATAGTAGATGGCGTGAAAGAGTTTATCCTATCTTTGTCCAAGCACTGCTCCAACCGCATAATCACTAGCGTCACACATGAGTTCTAATGGCTTGGTCCAATCAGGTGCAATGATTACTGGGGCAGTGGTTAACTTCTTTTTTAATTGCTCAAATGCCACTAGACGGTCTTCATCAAACTTGAATGGGACATCCTTTTCTAATAGACTGTAGAGTGGCTTGGCAATTTTTGAGAAGTCCTTGATAAACCTTTTGTAGAATCCGGCATGTCCGAGAAAACTCCGAATACCATTTCCCGACGTAGGCGGTGGTAGATTTTCAATTGTTTCAAGTTTAGCTCGGTCGACTTCCAAACCATTGCATGAAACTTTATGTCCAAGTATAATCCCTTCTTGGACCATAAAGTCGTACTTTTCCCATTTGAGCAGTAGGTTCGTCTCCACACACCTTTTCAAGACCAATACTAAATTCTCAAGGCACCTATCGAACGATTCCCCAAATACTGAGAAATCATCCATAAATACCTCGACACTCCACTCCACCATGTCCGAAAGGATTGCCATCATACATCGCTGAAATGTCGCTGGTGCATTACACAGTCTGAATGACATCCTTCTGAAGGCTAAGGTGCCATACGGGCATGTGAACGTCGTCTTCTCTTGATCCTTAGGTGAGATGATGATTTGGTTATAACCTGAGTATCCATCCACAAGCAGTAGTACTCGTGGCCCGCTAGTCTGTCCAACATCTGATCATTGAAGGGCAAGGGGAAATGATCCTTCCGAGTTGGCTTATTCAGTCTTCTATAATCCATGCAGACCCTCCAGCCGGTCACTGTCCTTGTCGGTATCAGTTCGTTGTTCTCGTTCTTCACCATTGTCATACCACCCTTTTTTGGTACACATTGGATCGGGCTCACCCAAGCACTGTCTGAAATTGGGTAAATGATTCCCGCATCCAACCATTTCAAGATCTCTTTCTTCATAACCTCTTTCATTATAGGGTTGAGCCGCCTTTTTTTTCTACTGTCGGCTTGCTATCCTTTTCCATCAGAATCTTGTGCATACAGAATGATGGGCTGATTCCTTTAATGTCAGCAATTGTTCAGCTAATAGCAGATTTGTATTCCCTCAGCAATCTTACCAGCTTACTTTCCTGTAATTCGTTAAGTGCAGATGCAATAATAATAGGTAAAGTAGATGAATTGCCTAAATATGCATACCTGAGGTGATTAGGTAAGGGTTTTAGTTCAAGTTTAGGTGGTTCCTGAAGAGATGGCTTCATCTTTTCTGATGAAGCTCCTGCTGTTTCCAAAGGCTCAAATGGTAGTTTGAACCTATTCACTCTCGGATGAGCCTCTAATAGTTGTAGATACTCTATTATTTCTGAATCCCCTTCATCAAAATCTTCCATCAATGCTAATTCTAGTGGGTCAGTATTAAGTATCCAAAGTTGCTCATCATCCACCACTGTCAATCATATCCACACGGTAACACTCCACATCTTCCTTGGAAAAATCCGTGGCCTTGAATACGTTGAAGGTGACTTCTTGATCTTGCACCCTCATGGTCAACTCTCCTTTCTGAACGTCAATGAGAGTCCTGCCAGTAGCCAAGAATGATCGCCCAAGGATTATTGGAATATCTTTGTCTTCTTCATAGTCGAGGATGATGAAGTCCATTGGGAAGATGAATTTATCCACTTTTACCAAAACATCCTCGACAATCCCCCGTGGATAAGTTACTGATCTGTCTGCCAATTGTAGGGAGATGTTGGTAGGTTTAGGTGCTGGTAATCCTAACTGAGTATAGACCGATATTGGCATGAGCTTTATACTGGCACCTAAATCATATAGGCATTTGTTAAAGGCCAAACTCCCTATAGTGCATGGAATGGTGAAACTACACAAATCCTTCAACTTCGGTGGAAGCTTCTTTTCCAGAATCGCACTACATTCCTCTGTCAGTGACACAGTTTCGAAGTCCTCTAGTTTCTTTTTCTTTGACAGAATATCCTTCATAAACTTGGCATAACTGGGCATCTGCTCTAATGCCTCCGCAAAAGGTATGTTTATATGTAGCTTCTTGAACACTTCCAGAAACTTTGTGAATTGCTGCTGTAATTTCTGCTTACAGATCCGTTGTTGAAATGGCGGTAGGGGGTAAACTACTGGTGTAACCAATTGTTTCTTTTCTGCAGATTTCTCACCTACTTTCCTTTCCACTGTCTGTTCCCTATTAGTCTCGACTTGCTCTTCGGTTGTCGGCTTATCCGAATCCTGCTCGGCTAACTGTTTCCCACTCCAGAGTGTAACAGCTTGACATTGCTCATGTCCTCCCTTCGGATTCTTTTCTGTGTCACTTGGCAAAGCCTTTTGGGGCTGACTATTTAGTGCATTCGCCATCTGTCCCATTTGAATTGCTAGATACTTAATCGCCGCCGCTTGAGATTTCATATCCGCTTCTTGAGTTCTCCTCGCCGCGTCATTTTCTATTATGACTCTGGCCAAAGCCTCTTCCCAACCTAGCTTTTGCTCCTGCTGTGGAACTGCATGTTGCTGCTGCTTCTGAAAACTAGGTGGGTATGCTTGTCGTGGAGCCTACTGCTGGTTCTAATTCTGGTTGTTGCTCCATGAAAAGTTCAGATTGTATGTATTCTGGAATGTGTTGGCTGGCATGTTGTAGTTAGCCACATATTGAACTGAAGCAGAGTTAATTGCACACTGTTCTGTCAGATGTTCCCCTGCACAAAGTTCACATATGACTACTACCTGCTATACATTTCCCACCGACATGGTATCCAGCCTCTTGTGTAATGCTGCTAGTTGCGCTGATATAGCTGTCATATTATCCACTTGCAAAACACCTGCTGTTGTGGGCTTAGTCATTCTTTCAATTGGCCACTGATAGCCATTTGAAGCCATTATGTCTATCAATGCCCATGCCTCCTAAAAATTCTTCGTCATAAAAGCTCCACCTGAGGCTGCATCGATGCTAGTCCGTATCTGACTCGATACCCCATTGTAAAAGATACTAAGATGCATCCAGTGCGGGAGTCCATGATGTGGGCACTTTCTCAGCAGTTCCTTGTACAGTTCCCATACTTCATACAGTGGCTCACCTTGCATCTGTACAAATGAAGATATCTCCGTTCTCATCTTATGTGTCTTCGATGGCGGGAAGAACTTGGCCAAAAATTTCTGCGCCAGATCATTCCATGTAGTGATTGACCCCGGTGGTTGGGAATGGAGCCAACTCTTCACCTTGTCTCTAAATGTGAACGGGAATAACCTCAATCTGATCGCATCATCTGTCACTTCGTTGCACTTGAAGGTGTCACAGATTTCTATAAAGGCGAAGATGTGTTTGTACGGGTCGTCGTTTGGAAGACCCCCAAACTGGCAATTATTATGCAACATCTGTATTGTTCCAGGCTTGATCTCAAAATTGTTCGCATTGATTGCCGACCTAGCTATACTCGAGTGAATTTTCGAGATCTTTGGTGTAGCATAGTCCATCAGTGGTTTGTCTTCTTATTCAGCCATGTTTGGTCTGGGTGTTTCAAATTCTACTCGATTCTTTGCAATACACTTAGTTAGCTTCTAAAATCGTTTGTCAATGTCGTCCTCAAACGGTAACAACTCTGGCTTCTTCGATCTAGTTTGCATGCACTAATCGAATATACCTGAAATAACCAAACAAACAACAATAAATATATATATATATATATATATATAACTAAAACTGATCTAATTAAACTGATATTGTCAGTAATAAACGCAATTACTGTCCCCGGCAACGGCGCCAAAAACTTGTTAGGTATTTTCTATATACGTGCTACACGCAAGTAAACGTGATCCATAAGTAATATACTGATAAGTCAGATATCTTACCCATAGAGACAATAATTCCTATTTAATCTAACAAGTACCAATTTTATACTATCGCAGCTTTATTAAACTAATGATTAAAAAATGATTATTTAATTAAATCACTACTCAAACCAATTATAACACTAACTCAAGATTTTCACAAGTTTTAGACAATTAAGCCTATAACTTCACTTATTATTTTACATCAGATAATATCATTTTCTCCAGTTTATGTCAATTATGCCATATTATTAATCAAGAACACTAACGTAGATATAACCACCTCTTGATCCATTATACCCATACTCACTCGCATCCACAAATGATAGAATTAAGCAAGACACCCTAGATAACTAATTCACTATATATCTATGTGAGTTACAATTAAATAAGGCTTATAATCAAGTTCTTATCAGATTACATATGGCATAAAGGTATATCTCTATCCTAAACACGAATCATGAATTCCATCTACGCAGAAATCACAAACATATCTCACTATGACCAGTTCTAATCCCATATGTCCTCTCTCGATTTCATATGGGATAACAGATAATTGTTGATCAAGAAATTATATAAATTAAGCATAACACATAGCAAATAATCCGGACATAACATTCACAAACTGAATTTAAGTCTATTTAATCATCTGTTACCTAATAAGATCCCTCATAGGCTTAAAAAGGAAATTAGTTCAACATAGATAAATAAAATCCAACAATCCACATCATAGAAAACATTTTTATTACAAGATTAAAAGATAGAGAGAAAATAGACACTAGAGTTGTATCACCGCTCTCCACTCCAATCTTGTGTTCTTCGTGTCCAATTGATGCTTCAATCCTTCGTGCTAGATCAATACTTGAATTAGGGCTTCTAGATCTATGTAAGTGTGTGTATAGTAGCCTTTTATCTTGCCTTTTATACTCTCCCAACCGCAATACAAAACAGCCCTTATTTGCCCATAAATCCTAGTCAAAGAAGGAAAGCTGGTATAAAATTTGTCGTAGGCCTGCCATGGCAGCATTTTTAGTTTTGGTCATGCCCGCCCCGGCGGGGTTCTAATTTCCATAATGTTGATTTCATACCCTCGCCTCAGCGGGGGTTTTGACTTGGAGATGCCCGTCCCGGCGGGGGTTCACTTCTTCTAAAAATCTACAACTTGTTCCTTTTTGCCCTGGTTTCTCATAAATTCATATCCTGCATATAATAACACAAAACCAGGAAAATGACACTAAAATAACTTGAAGTAAGCAAGAATCAAGCTATAACAGATATCAATTCGTTGGTATAAAACCAACTCATCACTTATTGGGAGGCAACCCAAGTTTAAATTTAAATTTTTGTTTTTAGTAGTTAATAAATTTGCATTTATTAGGATTTAATAAACGTGCTTCTATTATGTTCACAGGTTAATCAAGTCCAATTCAAGTGTGGTGCCCGATTCATTCCAATGTGCCTAGCCTATTCTTCAGACTTAGCTGACAAGGAGGAAAATTGCTACATTTTCAGGGAAGTCCTCTACTTTACTTTTTCCTATCTTAGCCATTGAGGACAATGTCTGTTTTATGTTTGGGGGTATTTATTATGTTTGGTTATTACTTGGGCAATGTTTTGATGGAAATTAATTTTGGCCAATGATAAGTGGGTGGTTAATGAGTTTTTTACTCTTGGAGAATTGATGAGCATGCTTAGTCTATATTTCGACTTATTAGTTGGTTTTTACAATGTTTGTGAATCTTTTGAACTTCTATGCACATATCCATCTATTTAGCTAGGTGGGGTTAAAAAAATATATTTGGCTAAATACTTTTGAAAGATATCATTGCAACTTGAAAAATCTTATTTGAGCATCATACAAAGTAAAAATTAGGCACCCATATAAGTTTGGGGGAAATCTTGGAGTGTTTTTAAAAAAAAAACTGGAACTTTCTCGAGTTAAATAATTGAATCATGTGGTGGGTCGAGATGGAGTGTAAAGTGCACTCACCCATAAACACAGGCACAAGATGGAGCATAAAACGCACTCGTGCTAGAGAAAACGAGATGGAGCATAAAACGCACTCGTTTAATGGGAAGTGAGATGGAGCGTAAAACGCACTCACTAAAAAGATAAAAAAGAGTGTTTTTGAAGTACTTGGGACATATGTGCTTAAATATTTAAATATCCGTTTGATCCTCAAAAATTTGTGTTTTACCTTTATTAGTGGAGAGTGATGTGATAAGAAGGTTTTTAGAGTTGATTTTGAAAATCTTTTATGAGTATTTGTTTATATGATCTAGATCATGAGTAGTTTGAACATTTGGATGCACACACGCACTTAAAGGATCATGAGTAGATGTGGAACTAACGAATTTGTTAAAAGTTTAGACATTACATTATTTTGAAATTTTCTTTGGGTTAATCTTTTGTTTTAACCTTTGAGGCCATTGTTCAAATTCCTATTGATTCATTGCTTGAGTAGTTCATTGCTAGAGATTGAATCATTCTGACTTTTGTTCTTAGTGTTTTGCTTGAGGACAAGCAACGATTCAAGTTTGGGGCTATTTGATGAGTAGGCTTTTATACCTATGAATTGGATATCTTTAGTTTGATGAATTGTGAATTTTCGGGTATTTTCGTTTCCTTGTTATGTGCTTAATTGATCTTGTGTAGGAAAAGGAGAAATAGAACAAAGATATGAAAAATGAAGCAACTTGGCTAAAGCGGTGTCAAAGTGGAGCAAAGCAGTTCAAGCTAGGTACGGCTAAGCAAGACACGAGTAGGCTATGACACCACATTAGCATGGAGAAGCAAGGAAAACCAATCCTGACATATTTTGGAGTACAATATGCAAGCAAAGACAATAAGAGGTGATTGCAAAGCTTTTAATGCTAAGTTGGATGCATGTTCTTAGATTGGAACTTGGATTTTATTGTAGATCTACTTCTTATCTTTCTGGAACATCTTGAATCATCCAAATCGGAGTGCGGAAGAAAAAGTTATGATAATTTTATCAACAGAGATCAAAGCTCAGAGTTATCATGCTTGCCATTTACACAGCATCCACTTGAAGCCCAATTTCGACCATGTTCCAACCTAAATCTGTCAATGCCCAAAGACTAAAAGTTCTAGATCTCGTCGATATCTTCGATTTGATAGGTAGAGGGCCCCATAAATCAATCGGATCAAAAGTTATGGACATTTTGCCAAAAGACGTCGCAACAGAAAATTTACCTGCACGAACCGCTCCAGAATCAGCACGGGGCGCGCCAGAACACCAAATTTTCTGACACTGTAGCGCGGGGCGCACCCAAAATAGTCTAGGAACAGCGCGGGGCGCACCGGACGACGGGTATAGAGCTTATTTGGGTGTTTTAGTGTCCAAGTTGAGTTGTAATAGGATTTTGGGATGCCTAAAGTGTTAGGGTTTCTCATAGGACTATAAATACTTCGTTATAACTTGGATTTTAAGACTTTTTTCTTGTAAATAATTGAGAACCACTTCTATTGGAGACTTGGAGACTTCCATTGGAGAGCACACAAGACGGAGATTGAAGCTATAAAGATTGGAGTTCCTCGACAGAGTTTTTCTTCTTCTCTTAATTTCATTATCTGTTCTTATGATGTTATTTAGTTTTAATCTTCTAGTTTCTAGTATAATGTTGAACTAATTTTCCAATTAGGAGTACAATAAAACCTTTTGCTAGACTTTAATTCAATTATTTATATTTTCACTTATTGATCTTATAGAGTTGATTATCATATATTTTGCTTAATTATTAATTGTCTAGCTAGCAGTTAAACTGATATTCTAGATGAAATTGAAGGAGGAAATCTAGGATTAGATCTGGATGTGATAACGCATGAATTTGTTGATTCTTGTTAAGGATAACATAATAATGTGTGAGACCGCAGTACTTGTATGCCACGTGTAATTGTGATAGGAGTTTGTGCTTAATGAATCTGTTTTAAGTTTCTTGCACGATAGTAGCAAAATAACTGAAATAGGTCTTTTTATTAATCATTGAAAGATGTTAATGAATTGATAGGCAATCCTAGTTATCAATTCATTGGATTAATCAAGTGGAAATAAGATAAGGCAATTATTGTTGAGCAATTGGGGACATTGTATTCTTATGTTATTATCATCTGGTGATCAATAATTGTTAGTTAATTGGTTTTTATTTCTTTATTTAAAATAATTTTCACAAAACAATTGAGTAACTGTTTAAATGGATTAACTTGGTAAAAACTTGATAATTAGGGCAATTGTTAGTAATCGTTCTCTGTGGGTTCGTCATTCTTTCTACTTCTTTTTTACTTAATTGACTGTGTATACTTGCGCGTATTTGTCATTATATAAATCGGACAACATTACTGTTTGATATACACAATGTATCTAGTACATAATAAAAGGGACTAATATAGTCTATGCAGGAAATAAAAGCTAAGCTATAAACTCGAAGTTATTCAGGCCAACAACTCTAAGATCAATGTTGTCTCTGCAGACTGAGGAGCTGCTCTAAGCTCCTGTGCTATCACATCAATGCGGGTTAGAAACTCCATCGCATTATGAATGGTACTATCCTGATGGTCTATGAGGTCCCTAGCCTGATCTACAATCTCATCAAAAAGAGTCCTGAGAGCAGCACTCTTAGCAACAACGGCATCACTGGCTGTCCACGAAGAGTACGAAATTGATTGATGGATTGAAGATGGGAGAAGAACAGGTGAGTGATTACTCCAATGACACGTGGCAGAACTCTTAGAATCCGATAACCTTGTTAGGATAGCAAAGATTCAGAGAGCATTTTTGAGTGCTTCTGGTTTAGAGAAAATCTCCAAGTCTTCAGTTTCTCCAAAAGTCCAAAGGTCCAAAGAGAGATCCCTTTCCAATGGAATGGAAGCGGTATTTATAGGGTTTTCTAGAAAATGGTCATGTGCCAGGCACATGACCTCAGCAAAATTTCAGAAATACCCTTAATCACCAGAGTAATGTCCAAATCATACTGCAACTTCTAGCCACCAATCCAATCCCTCAACCAATTCTCAAAATGAGTCACCTCCACCTGTCTTCTGCCTCGGGACACATGGAGGATTCTCTCAGGTCTTACCTCTTTATTTCTGACTCTTCCGTCTTTTCATTTAATCATAATGCGAACCCTAATTTGTGTATTTAATTCAATTAGGTCAAATGAACCCTAATTTATACTTGGGCCCACATTTGCCTCCTATGCAAGAGTCTCATTTTCAAAACGACGATCGTGCAAGAATACTAAATACTTCGAGCTTTCGAACGATCTTTGGGGCCCAATTTTACAAGTCTTGGAAGCGGGGTTCTAGAAGAGGGAACCCCTTGGGGGCCGAACTCTAAAGGTTAAACCCTAGGGAGGCAATACCTAAAAGGGCTATTCTTTGGACATCTTGAGAAATTTTCTGAAAAATCTTTCCAAATCTTGCTACATCTTGGGTTCCTTAATTTTGAGCAAAATCAATTGAATTAAATTGGGGCATCCATTTCCATGAATCGCCATTTGAATTCCCAAAAAATTAAATCAGATCTCTCGTATAATATCAATCCTGCATGCATGGTAATACCACACATCCCTCCTTTGACGCCACTATCACTTTATATCATAAAATAATCGTCCAATTAGGCCCCCATGAACTCTTGCAAATCCAATACTTCATGCCATATTCACTTGTCCATGCAGACCCATTTCAACACTTTTTTATAATGCACGGCGATTGATTGGCCTCAAAATGAAAAAAATAACTGGATTGCCCTAAGTTAGCCTTTCGAGTTTGACTAACTTAGAAAAGAATTGCCGCCACCCCATTTGAGATCTCCAAATGCAGATAAAATTTTAATTTGATAAGAATTCCTTGTTGTACTGTATGACTGGGACCAAGCTAAAAAAACCCATATCTCTTTAGAATCTCACGATTGTTGGAAAAAACTTTCCATATGAGTGGAACAAAAAAACTCCTCAATATGGTGATTCAAACCTTAGAAAGCTCTAGAAATTTTGGTTTCTAGAGCTTTCCATATGAGTGGCCAAACCCCAGGGGCCAAACCCTAGGGAGACCAAACCTAGTGGCCTCCTCCTTCACATTTTTCCTTTCTTCCTCTATCCTTTTTTATTTGAATGACTTCTAATGTTCGTGCTCTTTTTTGCTTCTTCTTTCAGATGTCCGTGATCTCTCTTTCTAGGGTCAAGTCTTCTTATTTAAGTTTCAGACCTTCTTTCTTGATATGGTAAGCACTTAACATCAAATGCTCACTTACTTCCTTTTCTTGTTTCCCAGAATTCTTATGTTAAGTTTTTTCTTATTATAGGTCAATTCCAGCGAACGTTCCATAGTCCCAAAAACTACCAAGGAAGTTACCTTCATCGGCGAGTGCGGAAAAGCTCCCTTTTATGGGTCTTCTGACATTTTATGGGAGAAAGTGAAGAATTATGATCATATAGTCTTTCCTCCTCCTGAGAAAGAAGACTTATTTCTATATGCAGCAGCTTGCTCAAGCTTAGACAATTTCCCATGTTCTGCTTGCATTCCCTGCATGTGTATAGAAAAATTAGAGTACCCCTACAGTCCCATTTGTTTTTTATCTGACTCATCCAGTCCTCTTCAGGGGTGGCAGCATTGGACCGACGAGGTCCTTGTAAATTCTGATTATGTGGATATACTAGAGAGGGCTAGAAATCTGAGTTGCATTCAGCTATGCAGAGATCTTCGCATCCAACAAGACTATGATGCTCTTACCATCTTGATATCATGCTGGTACTCTTCCATATGCACATTTGTCACTCCTTGGGCGGAGTTCACTCCAACTTTAGAGGACGTTTATGCCATTTACCAATAATCCTCTTTTCTATTTTGTTCATTTTTTTCTCATTTTCCTTGGATTATGAACTCATTCTGGATTATATCTTGTAGCCTTCCTGATGTTGCCTCGACTTCTTGTAGCACATCTAGCCTGACTCCTAGAGATGCTGAGTGCATTGCTTACTTGATGGAAGCTTTCAAACGGGCTCCCAATTAAACCTCGCAATATCAGGGTGACAAGTTCCGTCCAAACTTCAAGACCTCTAACCGGCAAAAAAAATCATGGTAATCTTGGGTACGCTACTTCTTTAGGGATTATAGGCCCGACCACGGGAATAGTTCTGACTATAACAAGTATGTCCTCGCTCTCCATGAGGAGCCTTGCCCTTTTCCCTTTGCTGCTTACTTAGCTATGTGGTTGTCCCATTTCATCTTTCTCGGGTCTCCTATAGATGGTCCTTCGGCCCGTATGTTTGGTTTGGCTGCTTTGTTATCTCGAGGTCTAGATGTTCCTCTTCCTCCTCTCTTCTTAGGAACCTTGTATCGTCATTTGGACGAAACCATCCTCGCCATGAGGGAATCTGTTGGGATGTACTTATTTTCATACTTTTGTTTACTGTCTTTTACACTACACTTTTTCTCTTATCGATCTTTTTTCCTCATTTACTCATGTATGACATAAATTGCTTCATTCCATGCTCCTTTCTTCAGATCTTTCTCTTCGAGCTCTTGTTGGGCTATTCTACTCATGTACATCTTTTTAAGAAGAAAAAGAAGTGTTCAGACCCTTTTTCATCACCTAACATCATCCTCCGCATAGCTCGTTGGATTGATCACCGACCTAGTTCAGATTTGCGGCTCTTGCTCAATGACTTTTCATGCTTCACCGCTCGTCCCTACACCATTGTTTAAAAAAATGGCGGTCACCTACCCCACTTCTATAGGCGTAACTTTTGCACCGTCTCAAGCATCAACAAATTGAGTGGTTCTACACTGTCCTGGTTCAGTCTTCCTTCGGATCGCTAAACATCCCTATTTTGTTGAAAATAATGGTTTTGGCACTGTACTCTACTCTCATCACAGGGTCATGAGGCAGTTTGGATTCGACTAGGAACGTCCCTTTGGCCACACTTGTGGGGGGAGCTATGAGACTGCTCTTCTCAACTTTGTCTTTACCTCCTCTTTTGCATGGGCATTTCCAAGACCTCCAAGTGCTCCTTATAGATCCCTTCCTTTTGTCATACCGGATGATTCTCAGAGTGGGAGATATACTACTAGCGAGCGTTACTATTGGCAAATTAATCTTGAAAGGTGCGAGAATGATACCTTAATTTGTTTGAGGCCAACTTCTATTCCTAAATGTCTCCAGTGTGCCTGGATGTTATGTTCTCCTAAGACCAATATTCGCTCAGAGCATTGGCCAACTAGTAGTCGACTTATTGAGTGTGAGGCTTTAATGCCTAGGTCTTCTCCTCCTCAGTCAGTAGACATTCATCCTCGAAGGGACCCAGATACTCTTCCCACACAGGCCCCTAGTACCTCCAAGAGTCATCAACCACGGGCTTCGTCTCGGATACCTCTGTCTTAGATACCTCTTCCAGCTCCTCCCAAAGGATCCTCTGGTGTCGAGGAAATGAGAGTTACTCATTCTAAAACGAGAGCATCGACTACTACTGATTCTGAGGTGGCTCCTTCTATTGTTTCTAGTGTGGTCCCAGTTAGTCGTCCTACCATTAGGCTTATCTTAAAGCCATTGGAAAAACGCCCTCTTGATGATGTTGGTTCTAGTATGCTGGCAGCCGAGGATCCGGTCAAGAAGCGTCATAAAAATTTGGTAAATTTTTGTGACATTTCCATTTTTTATCTTTCATCCCTCGTATGGTTACTTTCGTGTTTCCCTATGTAATTATTTCCTTGATTTGCAGATTGCGAAGGTCGATGAAGAGGATGATGATGTTCCTCTTGTGTTTATGTCCGGTACTACAAATGAGGCAGTCGCGACGGTTTCTACTTATAATGAGCCTCCCCAACCTATTCTTATCGGTGTCCAGTCATCTTCTCCATATAATGATTGTGTTAGTCTTAATGCTAAGGATACTTTATCTGATGTTAGCTCGAGTCTTGTTGTGGGTGATATAGTAATGTCCTCAAACCTTCCTATAAGTTCTCTGCATGATAGCCTTGAAGGAATCAATGAAACTCCTGCTTCCTCGAGGGGGAATCCTTTGAAAATTATTGCTTATGTTCATCCTCCCTAGAAGGATTCTGTCGAGTTTGTGATTTCTCGGAAGGGTATTGTTGATAGCACTTTGGGTGGGTTGAACGACATTCCACTTTATGTGGCATCTCGCAACTATTTTTTCGTTGACTATATTATGAGTATCTTTCTTTGGTTAACATATCATTTTCTTCTTGAATTTTCTTTCTTTCTCCCAAATATATTATGCTTTATCATTTTATTTTCAGAGCGAGAAGATGAAAGATTTGCCTTTGCCTGTTGAGGCTCTTGATTTATTTGATGCTCTCAATCCAGATGTTGCCACCTCGCCATATAGTGACCTCGATTATCCTCTGGGTTATCTTCCGAATGACCAAGGCTTCGAGGATTCATCAACAGCACAGTAGCCCCCTGCTCCTCCATCCTTTGTCTCGACGAATTCTATGGTGGCCTCTAAAGTAGCTCCTGCCAGAGCTTCCTTCAATCCAAGTGGAGATCTTGTTTTTTGGAGGGACTTTCAGATATCATCTTCTAGTCAAAAAAGTTTTGAGCGTTTCCTAGCTCGGTTCCCACAAATACTCGACTGGGTGATTATTAAGGTGGCTTCCGCCCAAACCTTCTTCCTAGATCAACTCGCATGCCTTGTTCTTGGGCTGCACCCTCTTTCTTTATACTCTTTGTGAGTTGAGGACTTGAAGAAATTTTGCAATGATGTACACAACCTTGAAACCATGGGTGTTGATACGTCTCCTTTTTGTGCAAGGCTGGATCTTCTCAAGTTAAATTTTAATCTTGTTGTACTTCGTTCGAAGGTTGCTGTACGTAAGTGTGAAGATTACTCCTTTTCAGTAAAACTTTTAAAGCTTGACGAAGCCGCCAACAAGTTGAAGATCCATTCTCGAGATTTAAAGTCCCAACATCAAGAGGTAGAGTGTCAGCTTCAGAACATAGAGTCAACTACCTGAGATATTAGGAAACTGAAAGCTGCGAATCTTAAGATTCGGGATACGACCATTGCTAACCTGGAGGCTTTATCTATGCCCCCTCTTTAGTTTGATATATCATGGCCTTTAGATCATAACCTTTTGTAGTCTTTTCCTTTTTCTGTATCAGAAACTCATTTACAAATATTTCATTTATCAAAGTGTAGTTTCTTTAACCTTATTGATTTTTTTTAATTTGAATGATTCCTTAAAATTCAATTTTTTATCATTGAATCTCAAGTTATTCAAATTAATACTCCAATATAACAATATACATTATAAACAAGTAAATATGAATTTTGTTAAAAAATATGTATATATATTTTTTCGCAAACCAACACTTGAATCTATACTTTTTAATAAATTATAAAAAATTATTCAAGTATAAGTGAAAGTTTGACATTTTATTTATAATCAGATTGCTTTTAAGGACAAGCATAGCGTTTCAGATTTTCATAATAAATATTTGCTTTTATCGAAGAAAGCATAACGTTCGCCACTTTTAGAGATAAAGAGTAACTTTCTTGCTTTTGTCGGAGAAAGCATAATGTTCACCACCTTTAGGAATAAAGTGTAACTTTTTCAAGGTTGAGGGCTCATACTCTTGTGCCTCAATCACTTTTAAAGTTGAAAGTGTTACTTTCGAGGACTTATAGTTAGGTGCCTCGATTACTTTTGAAGTTGAAAGTATAATTTTTTTTGATCCGAGGACTTATAGTCAGGTGCCTCAATTATTTTTGAAGTTTAAAGTATAACTTTTTTTTATCCGATGACTTATAGTCAGGTGTCTTGATTATTTTTGAAGTTGAAAGTATAACTTTTTGTGATCCGAGGACTTATAGTCAGGTGCCTCGATTACTTTTGAAGTGAAAGCATAACTTTTTGTGATGACTATCTCATGTATAATATTTCTTTACCCATTTCAAGTTCAATGGGCCTAAGATAGCATCTGATCCCACACGAGATATCTTGCAATACTTGCTTTCGGAGATCTCTCGTACCCTATATGGGCCTTCCCATTTGGGGAAAAATTTGGTGGTTGGTGTTCCCCTCATGACTTGAGTTGCTGTCTTAAGCACCATGTCCCCCACTAGAATTTGTTGTGGTACCACTGCGGTATTGTATTATTGTCGCGGTCTTTTATGATACCATTCCAGTTTTTCTTTAGCTTTGTCTCGAAAGTCAGCTAGGGCCTCCAGGGTAGCTGTTCGGTTCTCTTCCTTGACTAAGCTTCGAAGTCACATCCTAGCCGAAGGAATTTCTATTTCGGTGGGCAAGATAGCTTCTTCACCATATACTAAGGCGTATAGGGATTCACTCGTAGGCTTTCTTTTTAAAGTTTGATATGCCCATAATGCCATTGGTAATTGCTCTGCCCATGTTTTTGGATGATCGTCTAGGGTCTTTGATAAAATTTTGATCAAGGTTTTGTTTGTGGCCTCTGCTTGTCTATTACCTTTCGGGTAGTAAGGTAATGATTTGTAGTGTTTCACCATGTACCTTTCCATAAGATTTTTGATATCCCTATTAATGAAGGGAGTCCCATTATCTGATAAAATGATCTTTGGGATCCCGAAACGACAAATGATGTGCTCCTTGATAAAATTTTCCACTGCCGGTCCCGTAGCCTTCTTCAAGGGTATTGCTTCCACCCACTTTGTGTACATCTCGGTGGTAGTTAAGATCCATATGTTGCCTTTGGAATTTGGATGAATGTGACCTATAAAATCCATTCCCCATGTATGGAAAGGCCAAGATGATGTTATAGTTTGCAAGTCTACAGCAGGAGCATGAATCAAGTTCCCGTGGATTTGACAAATGTGGCATATATTGAAAAACTCTAAGCAATCTCCTTTTATCTTTGGCCAGTAGTAACCATGATTAATAAGTTGTTTGTACAATTTGGCTCCCCCTTGATGTTCGTCTTTGTGCATTTGATAGACCAAATCTTTGGCCTCGCCTAACTCCAAACACCATAGGGGCTTGCCATTGAACCCTCTTCTAAACAATTCTCCATTTTGTAAGAAGAATCTTTGTGATTTCCTTTTTATTATAATTGTTGATAAGTGGTTTTATAACCACTTATTTAGATATCAACTAACTTCAATTGTTGTTTAAACTCATGTGATTTAGTAGCTTTTGATGCATTTTGGTTTACTTTTATAGATTTCATATCGGAAGCTCTCTTGATGTCATATAAAGCTAAATGGTATGTTGGGGATTGCTAAACGGAGCTAATGTGGAATAGATAGCAGCATAAGGAGCAGAGAAGTCAGCAGCAACAGAAAGCCAAGCAAAGCAGCAACCTGCCTGAAAACAGCAAAGCGCGGCCGTGCCTGATTCAAGGCTAAAAGGCTCACGACCGCGCCAGGAGGAGAATTTTGCAGCATAAAGCGCGGCCGCACCCAATTTGTACTGTTAGGTAATGCGGCTGCGCCTGGTCTGGTCAATGACAGAGTTGACTTTTCAATTAAGTGGATTTTATCTTGAGGAATGAGACACTCGACATTGGGGGTCTATATTAGGGCTTATTTTGATTATTCAGAGACATTCCTCCATTTGGGATTAATAGTTAACCTATATTTTTCTCTTCTCTTTAATTTTAGAATTAGATTAGGTTAGATTAGAGTAGAACCCTAGATTAGATTAAAGTTGGAGATTGAAGCAATTGAAGACCTTTGGAAGTTCAGTTTTGAAGCAAGAGAAGAAATCAGATTTGCAATTCCTATTTTTAATTTCTCTTTCACTTCTATTTGTAAACTTTTAATGTTTATTCAAATTGTGGATTGTGGACTTGATTCAATCATGAATTAAACTTTATTTTGGTATTGCAATGGAATCTATTGAATAGTTTATTTTGATATACTTCCTTGTTGATCTTATTGATTGTTATTGGATTGACTACTATGATTCATATATAATTGCTTACTTATTGTGATAGTCCATATGAAGTTGATAAACGGAATATGGGTTTAGATCTGATCTTTGTAGCTTGTGTTTGTATGTTCTACATGGTGTTGGAATGTATGATTCGTACTTCGAATAAATATATACCGAAGCACCGCTTGTAGTCATTTGAGAATTTGTGCGTAAACCCTTGTTATTGATAAATCACATAGAAATATAGTGTTTTATATAATTTGGGTGTTCATGTGTATTCTATCATGTGTGGATTATATGTGATATGGATTTGGTATATCAAGAGATGGTCTTATCTCACTTTGGTGTTCTCGACTAGCAATCCGTGATAATTAATTTGGCTTAACATGAAGTGTATTGATTTTGATGAATCAATAGGAGAAATTATAATCTCATATCTTCATTATCTAGTTTTATTCTAGGGTTATTTGGTATTAGTTAATTGCATAGTTTTAGTCAACATATTAAATCATTCATTTAAATAAGATTGAAATGGTTATGGGCTAGTGTTTGGTGAATTTTATTAGTTAATTCTCTGTGGGACGATACTCTACTTACTCTTTATTACTTGTTAATCGTGTATACTTGCACGCATATATTGATCGGGAATACGACCAACAAGTTTTTTGCGTCGTTGCAGGGAATTAGTTTAATAATTTTTGACTGATAGTAGTGTGCATACATGCCAAGCATGTATGATGATAAAACACATACTTTGTAAACAATCTTATTTATTTATTAATAAAATATTCATTTAAGGCATTTAATTATCTACATGGTGCTGTTTTTAATAATATGTAAATAACCTATAGTTTTAAGCAATGATTTTAGAATCATGATGAGATCATGCTAATGAGATCTAAATTCTTAGAAAGCTTAAAAACTAAAATAGTTACCAATTGTGGGATTACTAAAATAGGGATTAGTAAATTCGGATAGATTGGTACATATGTTGCTTGCTCATTGGATGAAGATGATTGATCTCATGGTCATTTGTGTGGAGACACTAAAACAAGTATATAGGTGCTTATTGGAGAATAAATTCACTGAACGTGACTCGCTATGGAATACCTAATGGAGTTTTACTCGTCTGTCAATAGGAATTCCTAATGTGATAGTAGTACAAGTGATCCTTGGACTTGAGATCATTATAGTATCTTGTATGTAACAAATTATACTTTGACTTATTCTTTAAGGCCTTTTAAGGCATATATAGGGTATGCTTGGGTATAATGAGTTACATATGGAGATAATGTATGATCAATAAAGAATCTACCACCTCTAGTAAAAAGAGGAGATATGTCCTATTTGACTCGTTAAATGACAACCCAGGAATCCTTGGCCAAGGTAGAATGTTAGAAAGAGGTTTCTAATTTGCATTATTTGGAGTTGTGCGTTTTCTAATCGAAATACATATGATTAAATAAATTAAGACTTGACAGTAAATCCATGTCTTATATTTAATTGGGGCATTGTATGGTGGAAGAATTGAATTGTATGGTAACTATTAACTTACAGGTTCTTTTATGATTAATGTTGAAATCTATATTATTTGGAAAGTCGTTGATCGCTAGGGAGGCTTATCCCTATTATAGAATAAATGTTATTTATTTAAATAGATTATTAGTTTAATTTATTTATTTAAATAAGATTAGAATTGTTCTAATTGATTTATTCACAACCGGTTTAATATGGAGAACCTAAAGGGTCGCACCATAAAAGAAAGAAGAATTATTTAAGAAGAAAATGACATGATAATAATAATGCATTAAGTATAATTAATTTAATCTATGGTGATATATAGAATAAGTTAAATAGCTTAATGTTTATTATTTAATATTTTAGAAATATTAAATATAAATTAATAAGAGGAGTCTTATTAATATTATTATTATTATTATTATTATTATTATTTTAATTCTAAAGGAGTTTAGGAATTAATATAATATCAGTACTCTCTCTTAATCCTAATAAGATTAGGATATAAATTAATTAAAAGTGTTTAATTAATTAATTAAATAAAATCCTATTCTAATTGGATTAGGAGGGTTAACCTAATATCTATATAAGAGAGTCTTATATCAGAAATAAGGTACGTGAATTTTTCCAATGGTTGGGAGTACACATATTCTATAGAGTTAGAAACAAAGGTTAAGCCAATAACCCATCTTCCTGAGTTCTTCATCTTCCTTGGTGGATCACCGTTAGAGGCCAAACATTTGGGTGGCTGGCATTGATCAAGGGAAGGAGCCACTACAGAGGAATCAAAGGAATCGAAGGAGTAGAACTTGTACCTGAGAAAGCTTGGATTTTCAAAGGTATAATTCCATATTATCTCTTTTCTGTTATTGATAACTAGCACAAAGCATGATCATGGTTATGGGTTTGTATAAATTTTTGAAAACCTATGTTTCGCGCTTCCGCCCTATTTATGTGATTTGATTGCATGATTGCGTTACGTACAAACCCAACAGTGGTATCAGAGCCTAACTTTTTGCTAATTATCAATTATATAATTCCATGTATGAATTGATGTATGATGGGATCAGATTTTTTGGACAAAAATTGATTTCTGCTGATTCTGCCGACGAACGGCGCAGCTGCCCAGTTTATTCCCGGCGCATCTGCGCCGGTTTGGCAAAATCCGGTGTTCCAGGCTTCCTGCGCAGCTGCGCAGCAGCCTAGTACATTCTTGGCGCAGCTGTGCCGGTACCTGGACAGACCTTGAAAATTGATTTTATTTAATTAAGTAAACTGTTTATTTAATTAATGAAGTTTTAAAATAAAGTTGTTTATTTTATCTGAAATATGATTTCAGATTGCTAAAATTAAAGGAGTTTAATTTGGATTTATTTTTGATGAAAATAAAAGAGTTTATTTTGTTTCAAAAATAAAATTTAGCAAAACTTTTGTCCATTAAATGACATCGATTTATACATGGAATAGCTTTATAATTCATAAGATGAATGGAAATTTATTGATGCATATGATGATGTGTATGATAATAAATGGGGTTGATTATGGACTATGACCAATGTGATTGGATTTTATTTTGGATGAATGCTTGAATGAATGGATTTTATAAAATGGGGTCTGCGTACCTCGTCTTCTCTAGTTTTATTCTCGATGTAAATTCTATCTCCTTCCTATGTACTTCCCCTTGACTGTTGATCAAGGTTTCTATTTAATTATAGTTTATGTAATAGAAATAGTTAGAATTATCTTGAAGAAATTGGAGACCAAGGATCAAGGAACGCGTGAAGACCCATTTGTATGGAGCCCGGGTTTAAATGTAATAGTTATATTTAAATTTAAATTCCTGCACTCCTAGGTTTGACCTTTTGGTTCACTTAGTGGCTCTAGTGAACCAAACTAGAATAAAAGTCCATAATCAATCCGGGTAGAATATAGTATTCTATATTGCATGCTAAATATTATATATATTATATTTTATGCAAACATGCTTCGCATGTTTAATAAAATGACGCGTATTTTATATATATATGTGCATGCGCACTTAACAAGATGAGACAAATAATAACAAACCCCTCAAATAAATAATATTAAGTCCGAAGTGTTCAAATGATATTTGGAATATCGAACGTCGCCTTCTAGCATGATTAATTAATAGAGTATTAAATATTTAATGTGAGTTTGTTGTACTATCCACAAGGCGAGTATTGAGTATTTAAGATGTTAATTAATCACATTTGATGCTTATCAAGAAAATTGAACGATCTAGTCTTGTTGTGTTATCCACAAGGACGAATATTTATTTTTTTTGAATTTATGGAAGTGTTAGGCTGGACTTAACTTAAATCATTTTAGTTCGGATGTGCACACACATGACCATTATGATTTAAGAGGCAAAATAAAAGGAGTTACATGGTAATGTAATTGACAAGAGTTGTCTACCTATTTATTTGTATATCGCTTGTTGTGCTATCCACAAGGTTATATACATTTGAAATGAGATCCTTAATCTCACTAGCAAATCTTTAATTATATGTTGCCGAACTATATAAGTGAGGGTAATACAGTTTGATGAAAATAATGGGAGATACCAATTTAAAATAAAGACCTAAATTTATTTTGGTATGCAAAGTTAATAAAATGAATATTTGCTACAAATGTTGTCTTTTCACATACAGAATTTTAAAAATGTCAAAATCACTAATCTCACTACGAAGCATACTTGATGCAAATAAGCTTACCGGGCCGAATTATGAGGACTGGCTAAGAAATCTGAGAATTGTTCTCACTGCTGAAAAGATTTCTTATGTCCTAAATTCAACTATCCCTAAATCTGTTTCGTAAACTGCCTCTGAGGAAGAGATTGCCACTTTCAATAAACGGCAAGATGATGCATCTTTGGCTCAACGCATCATGCTCGCATCCATGAATAACGAGCTTCAGCGTCAGCACGTAAATATGGATTCTCCTGCTATGCTGCTTCACCTCAAGGAGTTGTATGGTGAACAAAGTAGGACTGCTAGATAGGAGATATCTAAAGAGCTCTTCCGATCTCGGATGACAGAGGGCACTGCCGTCGAGACTCATGTTCTGAAGGTAATCAATTTGATTGAACGCCTTGGACAGCTTGGGTTCGTCATGGATGGGGAGTTGAGTCAAGACTTGGTCTTGTAGTCACTCCCTGAGACCTTCTCGCAGTTTATGGTTAATTTTCACATAAATAAGCTAGATGTCAGCTTGCCTGAGCTGCTTAACATGCTGAAAACTGCAGAAGGTCACTTCTCATCCAAGAAGAACCATGTCTTGATGGTGGATTCTTCCAATAAAAGGAAGAGGCCCAAGGTGTCTTCTGAAAAGAAGAAATCCAAGAAGGCTAAGGGAAAGGGGAAAGAAAAGGAACAAAAGAAACCTGAACCAGCTAAAGGAATGTGCTTTCATTGCAACGAGCCGGGACATTGGAAGAGGAACTGCAAGAAGTTTCTAGTAGAGAAGAAGCATGGAGAAGCTTCGACTTCCAATCAAGGTTTGTCTATGATTGAAATTAACTTTTTTGAAAGTCATAATTCAAGTTGGGTATTGGATACCAGGCTGTGGGTCTCATATGTGTAACACTGTGCAGGGACTGGTCAGAAGTAGAAAGCTGAACAATGAAGAGGTGATCCTACGAGTGGGGAATAGAGCAAAGGTTGTTGCATTAGCTGTAGGAACTTATTATTTAGCAATGCCTTCAGGCAAGTCCATTTATCTTAATAACTGTTATTATGTTTCGAATATTATTAAAAACATTATTTCAATTTCTGTATTGGATATGAAAGGTTTTGACGTTATTATAAAGAACAATGGTTGTTCTATTTATAAAGACGATGTTTTATATGGTATTGGAAATTAGCGAAATGGGCTTTATATACTTGACTTGCAAGAAAATATATTTCAAATTGAACAAACTAAGAAAAGGAAAAGAGATTATATTAATTATACCTACATGTGGCACTGTAGACTCGGTCATATTAATGAAACAAGATTATCCAAGTTGCATAAGGATGGGCTCCTATAGCTATCCGATTATGAATCATATCCAACTTCTGAATCTTGTCTCATGAATGAAGAAGATGATGACGAGTCAAGCAATGTCAATTCAAAATCTTCAGGATCAGATGGAGCAAGTGTTCATGGCGTCAATTACAGAGAAACTGATTGAGCAAGGGATGTTAATTCAAAATCTACAGAATCAGTTATATCAAATGTTCGAAGCCTTGAACAACTGTCATCAGAATAATTGGTGCTATGACATGGATTTTGAAACTGATGGAAAGCCCGTGCTGTATACGCAACTGGATGAGCGACAAGAATTTGAAAACGAAGAGACAAATGGGGATAAGGAAAATGAGGCCATCAAAGAGCTAACTCTAAGCCACAGCGAATATGAGCCGACCGTGATAGCACCCTAAGTGCCTTCTTCGCCAAAATTGAAAATTCCAGTCAGTTTTGCACATCCATGTCCCCTTGGTAGTCACATCAATGGCGAAGATCTGTATGATATTACATTCTTGAAGCCATGGTGGGCCGAGAAAGAGAAAATAGAAGAAGAGCCCGTTGTGTTTTTCATGCCTCAATACTCCAATCTGTTCATGAACACAACGGAGGAAGCGCCTAGCTATTCCATATTCGACATTGGGAACTGTTCTACAGGAAGCCAGCTAGGTGACTTAAATGTAAAGCCTCTCACTAAGGGGAACCTCTCAAAGCATACATTTGTCCTAATGGATGGAGGGTTCCTCACTTATTGTAGAGGAATTGGATAGCTGCGATAAGAAAAAGTCTAGCTCGAGGACTATAAACTGAGCGCTCGATGGGAGGCACCCCATCCAATCTCTCTCCCTCTTTGTTTAATTCTTCATATTTTTAATAGTCAATAATAATTTTTGGTAGTTTCAGTAGTTTAATAAATGCTTGTGTGCCTTACTCAGGTTCAATCCAGCTGGTGCAAAAGTCTATGGTCAGTTGCAATTGAAAATCTGCAAAAAAAAATTGCAATTTAGAGGGGAGTGCTGCCGCGCCTGAAAAGGCCTATGTTGGAGCGCGACCACACCTCTAACAGACCACTTCAGCAACTTAAACAAATTCGATTGAATTACAACATACTCTCACCCTTTTCTTGTGCAATGGAGTCCTTCATTTCTTCTCTGCTTCCCATCAAAATCAACTCCCCTCTATCACTAAGTGCAATAGCCATACTGAATTCCTAAGTTCATCCATTCATCTTCAAGCTCCTTCCCTACAATACACTTACAACTCTCCACTTATCAAACCTTATTTCAGGAGCGAGAGATACTCCACAATTGAAAAGTTCTCAGAGTGGAAGGGAGGCAAGTCCCATCCTCAGGGCGCTGGATTCATCATGTCAGGTCAAAGAGAATAGAGAGAGGGTGGACCTGCAGAGCCAGCTGAGACCTCCCATGCTACTCATGGTCAACTGGATAGTCAGGAGCGGGAGATATGCCACTTGAGGAGACGGATGGAGACTATGTACCTTAATTTCCAGACTTATACATCCGAGTTTTCTCAGGCTTTATCTCGTGCTTTCGGGATGACTGGTGTGCACGCAGAGTTCCCAACATTCAGCACAGGCAGCTCCTATCCTCCTCCAGACACACCTCCAGAGCAAGCCGAGGAGGGGGAAGACAATGACGAGGCTGACTAGGGGAGTTTCCTAACCTTATATCTCCAATGAGGACACTGTCACTTTTAAGTTTGGGGGTATTAGGGTCATATTGCATTTAGTTTAGTTCATATCATATTGCATATAGATTAGGTTCATATTGCATATAGTTGCATTTTAGGTCATATTTTATCAATTTTCAAAAAAAAAAATTTAGTTAAGTACATTAGGACATTTTGCATGAATCCAAGTTGCCGGTTTGTTTGAAATTCATTTAGCCTATGAAGAGATTGAAATTACATGACTTATGAACAGTTTTGAGGACTTAGGCTTGGTTGTAATGTCATAGAATAATGTAAATCCTTATCTATTTGATGCTGATGTAACCGGATAGCACTATTAAGTAACCAGTACAATTTGCTCAGTTTAAATAGTCACATACCTGTCTTTTGGTGGGAAATCTTTATTTTAATGAAAGAGATTTAGTAATCAAGTAGTAATAACTAGGACTGGTCAAAAGCTTAAGTTTGGGGGAAAACAAGGGGTATGCATGCTCTATATATGAAAAAAATAAAATAAAAAGAGAAAAAAAAAAGAAGAAAAAAAATAGAATGTGAATAAACACTTTGGTTAGTCGAGTCATGTGGCCTTTGATATTCGAGCAAGTACGCCCTAGGGGTGTCTTTACACCCAGCGCCCTAAAGCCTTTTGGTTTGGGAGTCGTTAGTCGAAAGCTCGCTACACGAGTATCATTGAAAAGCCTAAGAGGGCTAGACATTGCACAGTCAAGTGTAAACGCGAGAAAGTGCAAAAATCACTCTCGTGAGTAAATAAAAGCATAATAAACTCCTTGTTGACTCTTAACTTAGTTGATGCATGGTCTTGGTTGGAGCTTTTCTTGTTTACTGATCTGACACCGGGTAAATCCTTAACCCCTCCCCCTCTTACTAAGACTACAGAATGTTCTAGTGAATTATAGCCAATACCGGGTATCGAGCGAGTAGTATGAGATACGGGGTATTTCCAATTTTTTCTATTCTTAAGTTGAAACTGTGTTTTTCCCTCTAAGAAGCATAGTATGTGATGTATTTGTTCAGTAGCATGTTTAATGGTTGCTAAGCACACAAACACTACATCAGTGATGACAGGTCTTGATTTGCAGAGTAATATACTTTATAGCTTTATCTTGGTTGGATTCTCTGTTTGTCGATTTTGAAGTTTCTCTGAGGCATTTTCTGTGAGTTTCATATCTGGCTGACATTTGGATTCGTTAGCATGTAGTGTAGATTGCAAAAAGTGTAGTTAGTGCATTACATTTTTGGTTTTGTTTTGTTTTGTTCCTTGAGGATAAGCAACGATTTAAGTTTGGGGGCATTTGATAAGTGGTTTTATAACCACTTATTTAGATATCAACTAACTTCAATTGTTGTTTAAACTCATGTAATTTAGTAGCTTTTGATGCATTTTGGTTTACTTTTGTAGATTTCGTATCAGAAGCTCTCTTGATGTCATGTAAAGCAAAATGGGATGTTGGGGATTGCTAAACTAGAGCTAATGTGGAGTAGATGGCAGCATGAGGAGAAGAGAAGTCAGCAGCAGCAGAAAGGCAAGCAAAGCAGCAACCTGCCTGAAAATAGCAGAGCGAGGCCGCGCCTGATTCAAGGCTAAAAGGCCCGCAGCCGCGCCAGGAGGAGAATTCTGCCTCATGAAGCGCGGCTGCGCCCAATTTGTACTATTAGGAAGCGCGACCACGTCCGATATAGTCAATGACAGAGTTGACTTTTCAATTAAGTGGATTTTGGCTTGCGGAACGAGGCACTCAACATTGGGGATCTATATTAGGGCTTATTTTGATTATTTAGAGACATTCCACCCTTGGGGATTAATAGTTTACTTATGTTTTTCTCTTCCCTTTAATTTTAGAATTAGATTAGGTTAGATTAGAGTAGAACCCCATATTAGATTAGAGTTGGAGATTGAAGCAATTGAAGACCCTTGGAAGTTCAGATTTAAAGCAAGAGAAGAAATCAGATTTGCAATTCCTATTTATAATTTCTCTTTCACTTCTATTTGTAAACTTTTAATATTTATTCAAATTATGGATTGTGGACTTGATTCAATCATAAATTAAACTCTATTTTGGGATTGCAATGGAATCTATTGAATAGTTTATTTTGATATACTTCCTTGTTGATCTTATTGATTGTTATTGGATTGACTACTATGATTCATACTTAATTGCTTACTTGATTGGCCATCAATTATAGTGATAGTCCATATGAAATTGATAAACAAAATATCGGTTTAGATCTGATCTTAGTAGCTTGAGTTTGTATGTTCTACATGGTGTTGGAATGTATAATTCGTGCTTCGGATAGACATGTACCGAAGCATCGCTTGTAGTTATTTGAGAATATGTGCGTAAACCCTTGTTATTTATAAATCACATAGAACTATAGTGTTTTATATAATTTGGGTGTTCATGTGTATTCTATCATATGTGGATTATATGTGATATGAATTTGGTATATCGAGAGATGGCCTTATCTCACTTTCGTGTTCTCGACTAGCAATTCGTGATAATTAATTTGGCTTAACAGGAAGTGTATTGATTTTGATGAATCAATAGGGGAAATTGTAATCTCATATCTTCATTGTCTAGTTTTATTCTATGGTTATTTAGTATTAGTTAATTGCATAGTTTTAGTCCACATATTAAATCATTCGTTTAAATAAGATTGAAATGGTTATGGGCTAGTGCTTGGTGAATTTTATTAGTTAATTCTTTGTGGGACGATACTCTACTTACTTTTTATTACTTATTGACCGTGTATACTTGTACGCATATATTGATCGGGAATACGACCAACAATTGTGTCCTTCTTTTCTGCAGGAAGACTGTCGCTTTGTAAAAACTCCACATAAGGGATTCGCCAATTCGCTATGTCATCAATAAAGTCGCATTCCTCCTCCCTAGAGTATTCTTGGCACGAAACACAATGTCGCTAAAGTGCATCTGCTTCATTCTTCATTTCGGGCCAATAATACCCTTGGTGCTGCAATCTGCGATACAACCCAATATCTATCATTCTGCAGTTTTCTTCATGCACCTGATGCAACACTATATTCACTTTTTACCTTCCCAAGCATCGTGTAAATACACCATCTACTTCTTTATAATACAAGACTCCATTGATGATGTTGTATTTCTGAAGCTCTACTAGTGATATTGCTCCCTCTTTTGTTTGCAATTGTTGGGAGATGTCATGTCTCTAATCATCTGTCATGTCTTTGGGGAACAATTCTAGGACCGTGGTTGGGAGGGTTCTTTTTACTACTTTCACATCCAAGTCCTCTCCTTGGACATACACTCAGGATGCAATTGTTGCCAATGCATCAGGTTATTTATTTTGTCCTATTGGCACATATTCAATTACCACCTTCTTGAAAGCCTCCATCAGTTTTTGTGCTACAGTTCGATATGGCGCCAAGATATGTTCTTTCACTGCGAATTGTCCTTTTATTTACTGCACTATAAGATTTGAATCTCCTTTTACTTTAAAATGTTTGGCTCCCACCTCTTGAGCTGCCAACAATCCCAATATAAGTGCCTCATATTCTGGTTCATTGTTCGTGCAGGGGAAATCCAATTTGTACGACAAGGCCACTTCCTTCCCTTCTTTGGTCCTGCTCTTCCTTTTACTTATGTAGACGACCCATCGAAGGCCAAACTCCATTATTTTGGGACTTCATCCATTAAATAGATCGCTTCCACTTCTCCTCTTGAAAGATCCTTAGAAGGGAGGTTCATACTCTTCATTAGGAAATTGAGCTAGTAGGTCTGCCAAGGCTTGGCATTTGATTGCCTTCGGTGTCACACACTTTATATCATATTCTGAAAGAATCATCATCCATCTAGCAGGTCTTCCTACTAATGCTCGCCTAGTCAATAGATATCTGATCAGATCAGTTCTTGTTGCAAGCTTCACTTCATGTGCCAAAAAATAATGTCGCATTTTCTGCGCAATGAACACCAATGTTAGGCAATGCATCTCCACCTGTGAATACCGGGTTTCTGGTCCTCTGATTATCCGTCTAATGTAATACACAGGTTTATCTTCTCCATCTATCTCCTGCGTGATCAATCCTCCTATAGACTTTTTGGTAGATGTGACGTACAACTGCAATGGTATTCCTCTCTATGGCACTACCATCGTTTGTGATGAAGCCAAAATTCTTTTTACCTTCTCGAAGGTTTGCTACTAGTCTTGCCCCCAGTCCCATTCTGCCTTTCCTTTTAGCAATTTCCCGAAAGGTTCCGTAACTTCTGCTAATACAGGCATGAATCTCCTCATATAAGAAACCTTTCCCATAAAGTTTTTCAATTACTTTTATGTTTTTGGCGGGGGCATCTATGTAATAGCTTTTGCCTTGCTTGGGTCTACCTCCAAACCTCTATTATGCACCAGGAAACCCAAAAATTTTCCAACTTTCATTCCAAAGGTGCACTTCTTCGGATTCATCATCAACTTGTATTCGGCATCGTTCGAACACTTTTTTCAGGTCCTCCATGTGGGTTGTCGCCTTTTTAGATTTTACCACTATGTCATCCACGTAGTCCTCCACTATATCATGAATCATGTCATGAAATATAGCATGTATTGCCCTTTGGTAAGTTTCCCCCGCATTCTTTAACCCGAATGGCATTACTACATTGTAGAAATTCCCAAACGGGGTACGAAAGGCCGTCAACTCTTCATCTTCTACGGACATCTTTAATTGATTATAACCTACAAACCTATCCATGAACAACATCATCTCATGATTGGCAGTTGCATCTACCAAAGTGTCTATGTTAAGTAGTGGGTACATGTCCTTTGGGCATGCCTTGTTCAAGTATCTGAAATCCACACATATCCATAATTGTCCATTGGATTTCTTTACCGGTACAATGTTGGACAACCATATTGGATGTTGAATTGGCTTGATGAACCATACTTCCAGTAATTTCTTGATCTCCTCCTTTATCTGTGTTTCAACTTCTGGTGCATAATTGCGAGGTGCTTGCTTTACTGGCTTAATCCCCAAGCTTATGTTCAGATTATGCTCTACTAGCTCCTTATCAATCCTAGGCATTTCGTCATAGTTCCAAGCAAAGACATCTTTGTACTCTTACAGTAATTTCACGAGCTCCTCCTTCTGATTATCATTCAGCTCTTTGTTAACATAAGTTGGTCTTGGCGTTCCTCCGTCTGTTGCCAAATCAACTTCTCTAATTCATTTTGTTGTGGTTTTGGCCTATCCTCAAAGCATTATGGAGCTGGTTCTACCTTTTGCACAACTTCTCCATCTTCATTACTGCTGTAACGCCCCCAAAATCAGAAATATTTCTCTTCCCGATCTTGTACGTTAATACTATCTTGTTCTATCTTTTAAAACATTATTTAATGTTAAAATAACTAAAAATGCAGAATAATTTTTTTTTCTTTTATTCCATTCATTCGTTCCCTGAATCGTAACCTTTACAATTATTCTTTAAACTAAAATCATATTCATTTTATATGATTTATTCTTATCAGAGTTATATTAATATATATAACTCAATATTAATTCTTTCTTATATAGTAATGTTACTATATAAATTTATTTATAAAGTATTCATTTTAATGCATCTAAAACAAATATTCTTTATTGAATATTTTAAACTATACATAGTTGTTGATTACATATATCAAAACCATCAATCATAGGTTTCTACCATTTCTAATGTAAAGAAATGTATCCCTTTCGTATATCCATCAATCTTCATCATCCATATAGCAGGTAATATTGCTTAACATCATTAACCTGCAAAAAGTTTGTGTTTGCAAGATTGAGCTCGACAGCCCAACAAATTTTAACAGTCTATCGTATTTCACATAGCACACAACTATATATTTACCATATGCAACATACTTTCTTTACTATGCATAATATTCTACATGCATCAATAATTCTTTGCAATGTATATATTCATGCATCAATAATTTTTCTACTAGGCATATAATTTATGCAATATAACTTCATGCAATACATTTATATATGCCTTTTACATTTCACATTCTCATACAACACATGCTATCACAAAACACATATAGAAATTGAGTTCCATTACCCAATTGACTTGGTCATATTTTGACTTTAACAATTCAATAAACATGGTATATAACTCACTATATAATCACATACAATCCATAAACATAACAGAACTGAAAAATTTGCCTTGATTGGAGATTACCGCTAAAATTTAACTTAGAGTTTCTTCACAATTCCTACATAATTATAGTTACATGCACACACATATTAGATAATTGAATATATTACAAAACATGCATGTATATTCATTAATAATAATTATTAGCTTTATACAAACTAATATTATTATTTCTCAACTCAAACCAATAGTAGTTTATTTAAAAATTTAATCCTTGTTAACCTTTTTACGTCAAATAAAGGCCCTCACATTTTAAAATGTAAATATTTTACATATCGAAGCTTAAATCATTTATATTCCACTTTAGGAATATCTTTTTTTAAATAGATATTATATATCTTTTATAGTAAAAACTCAATTTACTATATTATTTCTTAACTTAAATAATCATTATATCTTTTTATCCACTCATGAGTCAACTCAGACCATTACCTTATATATATATATTTTATCCCGCTAGCACATTCGTTTCATTTTTTGTTTTACGAATATTCACATTTTCACTATATATATTTATATATTAAATATATATAATCTTGGCTCAAAAACTCCATTTTGAACTTTGAAAACCTCAAAATATCATTTTTATGATTAATACAAATTTTTAAAGGTCTGTCGCTCTTAGTTGCACCACAAAATAATTTTATAGGCAACCTTGGTTTTTATTTTGCTTAAATATGTAAATTTATACTTATTACATATTTTTACTACTTTATTTATGCCCGAAAGGAAGTTTCTCGGTATAAAATATCATTTATAGTCAAATCTTACCCCGTAGGACATTATTAGATTTATTATAACTTATTATTTCGCCGGAACACGATTCGAAACTTCGAACGTCAAAGTTGCCCGACGCGTCGACGCTCGGCGTTCCCTCAAATTTTAGTTCTGACATGCATGTTCGCTCATTTTTAATTTTCACATCATAAGTCATATAACAGCAAAATTTTGGGCATGTTATAGACCTCACAGCGTAGTATTTTAGAAAAATTTCTAACCGCAAAAATGGATCATGGAACTCATCAAAATAACGCGTCAAAAAGCATGTCAAGCAGCTGCCCAGTAGCACAGCTCGGCGTTGCGCCCAACGTGCGTGCACGCTGCTGCCCAGCAACGTTGCCGCTCCGCCGCTCGCATACCAAATCCGCTATTTTGTGAATTTTGTACGTATTGTTCGTTAATCAGATTGATCCCATTTTTGGATATGTTATACATAACATACCAAAATATTTTTAAAAAATATAACCCACTATTTTCGGACCTCATAGGTAGCCTAAAACAAGCTCCAAAAATGTCCTCTCGTAACAGTTTATGAATGTTTTCCAGCTTGACCCTCTTGTACTAAAACAATAATAACGTTTTCAGTTTTAAAATATTTTTGAGCGATTCTTGAGCCCACGCGAAACTAACTTCAAGGACTACAACGTTTGTTCTTGGACCATCTTCAAATTCCAAGCACAAAATTCCATAAAATTCGTGGAAGGGGACTGACCCGAATTGATTTTCCAGTTTTGACTCGGCTACTTTAAAATGGCATAACATTTTCCTTCGAAGTCGATTTAGTCCGTTCCAAAGTCTATGGAAAGCTTATTCAGTGTACTATAACATACTAAAAACCCAGAATTTTCTGATTATTCTAGCTAACCCCAAATTTTCCTTTTTAGGTCAGCAGTCCACTAGTTTTTTCGAACGTCTCGTTTTGACATCCAAAACTCGCCTCGACTCGTTCTAATTTTATTTTCTTAACAAATAAATTTTATTTAACATAATAAGACTCGTCTAAGTTCTCGGCTCAGTTAAATTCGAAACTTTTAGCCATTTTAGATTTTTCAGGAATTTTTACAAACATAATGTGTGTGTTCTCATTTTTGTTTGCTTTCTTATCGTTTTGTTTGCAAGTATTCCATCACTCTCTTCCTTATAGCTCCGCACATCCAACATAGGCACCAAGTCTCTAGTTCCATCATTTACACCATAATCAATTCGAAGCATACTCATAAACTAATAACATAATTAGCTAACTAACTAAACCCATGTCCTCATTCTTTGATTAAAGTCCAATTTGCATGCTATAATACATTCCAATAATCACAATTGAATTCATTACAAAGGAACTTAGTCCAATCTCAAAATATAAACTAACTAAGTTCATATTTCATGCTTAAATCAATTTATGCATAAGATTTACATAATTTTTAATTGAAACAAAAATTGAATTTAATTTTATACCTTTTGCTATCTCTTTTCTATATTCCAAAGCTTTGCTATCACCAATTTGGCTAAAGCTTTCTCCAACTCACGGTTCCTTACTACTTCACCATATTTGGAAATTTCAAAAATTTTAAGAGATAGAAAAGAGAGAGGGGCTCGAAAATGGGGTGGAGAAAGGAGGAGACTTTGTATTAATTTTGTCAATCTTTTCAAGTCAAAACTTGGTGCCCAAACAAAATTCTTGGTGTGTTCTTTCTTCTTTTCTCTTCTCCTCTTTCACGGCAATAAGAAAAATTGGAATGGCTTGGTAGCTAAGCTTTGACTAGTGACTTGGGTAGAATAGGAATTGACCAATTATCAAATTAACTAAATTACCCAATTACTCTCTTAATATCTTTATTAAATAATTTAATTACCCAATGCTTGGTAATTTAATTTCATTTATTAAGTTACTACATAACCCACTCATAAAATATTTACACCCTCTTGGAAGTATATAAATTATATATCATCATTAATATATAAATTATATATTCCATAAATAAAAATATAATATAAAATGTTTTTATTACATTTTCACCTTATATACGCAAAAATTAATGTGTTACTTATAATTTTCTATATAAAAACAATTACTCAATCAATGAAGATATTATATTAATTATAATATCCTTGTCTCATCAACATAAATTCAATTCACTACACAAATTATATATAATATATACATATATATATATATATATATATATATATATATATTATACTTAAATCATCTCCTTTAATTCATTACGCAAATTGTTCACAACAATTTCATTCTCTCGCGTAGTAAAGACATATATATAATATATATCTATTACCTTGCAAATAATTCATGTAATACACAAGTACCCACATCACATATAGAAAATAAATAATAATTTTATTCTCTCACATTATAAATTGTTTATATCAATTTATTTACATATATAATTAAAAAAATATTCTCTCTTTATAAAAATAATTCAATGATAGAATTTATTTTAATATCCTTTATTTAAAGTATACCATAATATTTGTATACATAAACTAATTATTTCTTTCTCCCTTCTCTAAATTATTTTCAACAATTTAACTGCAACCAATATAATAATATATTCATTACATTAAAATATGCATACATTACACTCAATAATGTAATATATGATTTTTTTAATAAAACCATGGTCATACATTAAGTATATTTAATGCCATCCAATATTACATCAAAATAATTTAATATTATAAATTATTTTAATTTACTCATCTCATTTCCTTTAATAAATTACTCCCACCATTTATTTACATATAATAAAATATATACTACTAATATATTTATTATACACAAAATCACATATTGCATAACACATATTCACTTATACAATATAATATCACACAACATATCATTTAATAAAAAGTTTATTTATTAATTTTTTATTTTAATAATTCTAAAAAATCTGGGTTCATACATTCTTCCCCCCTTATAAGTATTTCGTCCTAGGAATCACAATACTGAATCGTTCTTAAATGGTTTAAATCTTATTCTTTCTCAGAACCTTATCGTTGAATCAGTTCAACGTACCATTTCCTTAGGTTTTATATCACCTATCTCCTTCCTTTCCTCAATCAATTCTTATAGGTTCCAATTCATAATTGTTATTTAAACTCAATTATGTTACGAGTATTATTTACTTCTCCATACCCCCCTTTTTTTTCCTAAGGGTATTTCTGAACCATTACATTCTTTATATTCTTTTAAAGTCCTATAATTCTATGACTTACTTTTTCATTCTTTCATGTTTCTAGTCTTCACGTGATAATTTCTTATCAATTCTCATTATTCAAAATTTTTTATTTCTCATAACTCTGCCTTTTTTCCTTCTTCAAGGATTCATCAACCATTGTCGAATTCTGCGACCTACTTCCTCTTAAGAAATTTCATTCTTTCTATACCCAACCTCCAGAAATAGAAATTCTCCACAATTGATCAATAATTGTGAAGCAATATGAATAATTTAAGAATCCAAAAGATTCGCTAAAAAAAACTTTATGTGTCATAATAAAGTCATAAAGACCATAAATTTTGTTTCTGAAAAGGTTTCAACAGACATTTATCTGCAAACCGGCATATCTTACGGACATATAGGTGATCAACCTATTTATACCCTGTGTTGACCCATAATATCTTTGCCGCTATTTTGTGCAAACAGAATTTCCTATTTTTATATTTCCTGTGTTGGTCAACACTATCTAAATGGAACAATTTCTTTCAATTCCTCTTTGCCGTCCTCAGGCCGCAATATAAAATAATTCCATTATAGGAAAGTTCTTACGCAATCTGAAGTCTATATACCGAATCAATTTAGTTGGACGGTTCAAAAGCTTTATGTAAAAGCAATATCTGAATTTGTGTCTAGCCAACTCAAGTGGCATTTGACACTTTTTTCATTACTAAAATATTGAAAATCATTTTATGACGCAAAGTACCGCACTATTTTCAACATCCCGTTGAGAATGTCATCATTTGTCATATCTACATCATATTAATGATGGATTAATGACTATATGAAATTCTTTTGATGTTTTTCAAATCATTTGTCTAGCCAAAATAATTAGCGTAGACATAAGAAACCATCGAACTTTTTAAAACTTATTGGTTCAATAATTTGACCCAATATATTTTTCAAAAATACAATAATGCGATTGTCAACACGATTCTAATAAATTTCAAAATCTAGCATAGCTAGTAGATTTGAGAATATCCATTTCTTCATCATCCACTTTAACTATTTTTGAAAACTTCACCATACAATTATGTTCATCTCTAACTCCATTAACTACCACTATATTAAACTAACCCTATACCCTGAGATAGTTCATCAAACTTATCACACCTTATGTGTTTAGTAACTTGCCATAAAAATATGAGTTTAGGAACTTGTCCTAGCAATACGTAGTCCAAGAACCAATCAGGGATTGTCCATATGCTTAGGAGTTCAAAACATTCCATATGATTATGAGTTACAACTCACCATAAGTATGAGTTTTAAGAACTCGCACCTACTTTTATATTCTCTAGTTATCGAATATACATATGAGAAAAGAATCACCTTCTCACTATATATACACCGATAACGCGACACCAATATTTCAATGATTATCAGTGTGATAAACTAAGTGGTCGTTAAACCAAGCACAAAACCCATGCCCATATAAAGGTTTGTACAACTCAGCTACCACATGAATACTCAATTGAAATCACACCTAATCCCATTAAATCTTATCTTGTTCTTTGCTCAATACAAATTTTATTTAATTTGTATTTCATCATCTATAACTCTTTTCGAGTTTTATTCTTGTACTATTACATAGTACCATTTCCATATAGCCATTCTGCTATAAAATTTTAATCATTTAGTTGATTATCTGTCTTTCTTTGATTTGATCAGATCACATTGTGATCTTATCTTATAATCGTGTTATATTACGATTCTTTCTCATTCTAAGATCGTTTAATTTCTACGATCTTCTTTCTTTCTTCTCTAATCATATTATTTACGATTATTTGAATCAGGTGTCCCCTGATCCTTTACTCCTTGCCTTGTAAGATTATTCTTTGAATCTTTACGTATTATCTTAATACATTCTTGATGAATTTTCTAAATTCATTTAAGATCGTTTAATTCTCATTCGAGTTTACTCCTCATCATTCTCATCTTCTTCTTATAATATTTTTGGGACTTAACTCATCCTATACATCTATGTATGTGAAAAGAATCACTTTTTCATCATACGTATTCATAACTCTATACTCGGTACACATCGAGTCTCTAACAGCGTTCAATATAGTAAGCTGAGTGGTTTCCCACAAACAACCAACAAACTAGTTTCCTGTTTCGTCTACACTATATTTCACAGTGAGTTAGATCGGTGGCTAGTTCGTATAGACCTCCGCTCCCTAAAAGAATCGTTTAGCCCAAATACTATACATCAACCATTAAAGAGTACGACTGTACCACTACTTAAACTTAACTTCCTTTTTTTTCATCAACCTTGCTTACGATTATAACCTAAGATTCACTTACCTAAGGTTTATAATCCTTAGCTTTGATACCAACTGTAACGCCCCCAAAATCAGGACTATTTCTCTTCCCGATCTTGTACATTAATACTATATTGGTCAAGCTATTAAAACATTATTTAATGTTAAAATAACTAAAAATGCAGATTAATTTTTTTTCTTTTATTCCCTGAATCGTAACTTTTACAATTCTTCTTTAAACTAAAATCATATTCATTTTATATGATTTATTCTTATCAGAGTTATATTAATATATATATATAACTAAATATATAAACAATACCTCATATATAAAAATTTTATCCCACTAGTACATTCGCTTCATTTTTTATTTTACGAATATTCGCATTTTCACTATATATATTTATATATTGAATATATATAATCTTGGCTCAAAAACTCCATTTTGAACTCCAAAAATCTCAAAATATCATTTTTATGATTAATACAAATTTTTAAATGCCACTCGCTCTTCGTTTCACCACAAAATAATTTTATAGGCAACCTTGGTTTTTATTTTGCTTAAATATGTAAATTTATATTTATTACATATTTTTACTACTTTATTTATGCCCGAAAGAAAGTTTCTCGGCATAAAATATCATTTATAGTCAAATCTTGCCCCGTATTACATTATTAGATTTATTATATCTTATTATTTCGCCGGAACAGGATTCGAAACGTCGAACGTCAAAGTCACCCGATGCGCCGACGCTTGGCGTTCGCTCAAATTTTAGTTCTGACATGCATGTTCACTCATTTTTAATTTTCAAATCATAAGTCATATAACATCAAAATTTTGGGCATATTATAGACCTTATAGCGTAGTATTTAGAAAAATTTCTAACCACGAAAATGAATAACGGAACCCATCAAATCAGCGCATAAAAAAGCATGACAGGCAGCTGCCCAGCAGCGCAGCGCGACGCCGCTCCCAGCGTGCGCGCACGCTGCTGCTCAACAGCGTTGCTGCTCCGCCGCTCGCATACCAAATCCGATATTTTGCGAATTTCGTAAGCGTTGTTCGTTAATTGGATTGATCCCATTTTTGGAAATGTTATACATGGCATACCATAATATTTTTAAAAAATATAACCCACTAATTTTGGACCTCATAGGTAGCCTAAAACAGGGTTCAAAAATGTCCTCTCGTAACAATTTTTGAATGTTTTCTAGATTGACCCTCTTGTACTAAAACAATCATAACTTTTTCATTTTAAAACGTTTTTGAGCGATTTTTGAGCCCACGCGAAGCTAACTTCTGGGAATACAACTTTTGTTCTTGGACCATCTTCCAATTCCAAGCACAAAATTCCAGAAAATTCGTGGAAGGGAACTGACTTGAATTGGTTTTCCAGTTTTGACTCGGCTACTTTTAAATGGCATAAATTTTTCCTCCGTAGTCGGATTTAGTCTGTTCCAGAGTCTATGGAAATATTATTCAGTGTATTACAATATACTAAAAATCCAGAATTTTTTGATTAATCTAGCTAACCCTGAATTTTCCTTTTTGGGTCAACAGTCCACTAGTTATTTCTAACGTCTCGTTTTGACATCCAAAACTCGCCTCGACTCGTTCTAATTTGATTTTCTTCACAAATAAATCTTTTTTAACATAATAAGACTCGTCTAAGTTCTCGGCTCCGTTAAATTCAGAACTTTTAGTTATTTTAGCTTTTTAAGGAATTTTTACAAACATAATGCGTGCGTTCTCATTTTTGTTTGCTTTCTTATTGTTTTGTTTGCGGGTATTCCATCACTCTCTTCCTTATAGATCCACACAACCAACTTAGCCACCAAGTCTCTAGTTCCATCATTTACCATCACTTACATAATCAATACAAAGCATATTCATAAACTAATAACATAATTAGCTTAATTACTAACTAAACTCATTTCCTCATTCTTTGATTAAAGTCCAATTCACATGCTATAATACCTATCCAATAATCACAATTGAATTCATTACAAAGGAACTTAGTCCAATCTCAAAATATAAACTAAGTAAGTTCATATTTCATGCTTAAATCAATTTATGCATAGGATTTACATAATTTTTAATTGAATTCAATTTTATACCTTTTGCTATCTTTTTTCGATATTCAAAAGCTTTGCTATCACCAATTTGGCTAAAGCTTTCTCCAACTCACGGTTCCTTACTACTTCACCATATTTGGAAATTTCAAAAATTTTAAGAGATAGAAAAAAAAAGAGAGGGGCTTGGCAATGGGGTGGAGAAAGGAGGAGACTTTGTGTTAATTTTGTCAATCTTCTAAACTCAAAACTTGGTGCCCAAACAAAATTCTTGGTGTGCTCTTCCTTCTTTTCTCTTCTCCTCTTTCACGACAATAAGGAAAATTGGAATGACTTATTAGCTAAGCTTTGAATAGTGACTTGGGTAGAATAGGAATTGACCAGTTATTAACTAAATTACCCAATTACTCTCTTAATAACTTTATTAAATAATTTAATTACCCAATGCTTGGTAATTTAATTTCATTTATTAAGTTACTACATAACTCACTCATAAAATATTTACACCCTCTTGGAAGTATATAAAGTATATATCATCATTAATATATAAATTATATATTTCATAAATAAAAACATAATATAAAATATTTTTATTACATTTTCACCTTATATACGCAAAAATGAATGTGTTACTTATAATTTTCTATATAAAGAAAATTACTCAATCAATTAACATATTATATTAATTATAATATCCTTGCCTTATCAACATAAATTGAATTCACTACAAAAATTATATATATATATATATATATATATATATATACTTAAATCATCTCCTTTAATTCATTATGCAAATTGTTCACAACAATTTCATTCCCTCGCGTAGTAAATACATATATATATAATATATATCTATTACCTTGCAAATAATTCATGTAACACACAAGTTCCCACATCACATACAAAAAATAAATAATAATTTTATTCTCTCACATTATAAATTATTTATATCAATTTATTTACATATATAATTAAAATAATATTCTCTCTTTATTAAAATAATTCAATGATAGAATTTATTTTAATATCCTTTATTTAAAGTATACCATAATATTTGTATACTTAAACTAATTATTTCCTTCTCCCTTCTCTAAATTGTTTTCAACAATTTAACTGCAATCAATATAATAATATATTCATTACATTAAAATATGCATACATTACACTCAATAATGAAATATATAATTTCTTTAATAAAATCATGGTTATACATTAAGTATATTTAATGCCACCCATTATCACATTAAAATAATTTAATATTATAAATTATTTTAATTTACTCATCTCATTTCCTTTAATAAATTACTCCCACCATTTATTTACATATAATAAGTATATACTACTAATATATTTATTATACACAAAATCACATATTGCATAACACATATTCACTTATACAATATAATATCACACAACATATCATTTAATAAGAATTTTATTTATTAAATTCTTATTTTAATAATTCTCAAAAATACGGGTTCTTACAACTGCTGAAGTGGGGGACACCTCTTAAGGCGTCAGGTTTAAACGTTCTATTGGGCTCTTCCCCCTTGCACCGTCACAAGCGAAACATTCCCTTTCCATCTGGTTTAACAACCCTCTCCCATTTTATCTTTTGGCCCTCTTCTGTTTGTGTTATCCGCTTAGCGTTTACTATGCTCCTAGCATCTTCATGGTTTGCTGGCCTCTTCTTTTCTCCTTTTCCTTCCTTCTCCAGATCTACTACCATGGGCTTCTTATTTTTGGAACACTCTCCTTGTTTCGAGGTCTTCTTCTTTTCTTTCGCTGTAGGTATGAACTTATCCTCCCTCACTTCCTCCCAGCTTACTAGCCTTAGAGAGTCGGGACTTGCAATTTGGTTTTCTCCCTCTTCAGTGACATCATCGAAAAAGGTTGCTTCGGTGATGTGGGCCTCCTCTGGTTCGAAGGGATTTCTCGTTGCTGGTACCTTCACTTCTTTTCCTTTCCAAATAGATTTCAGGCATTGGTGAAAGACTGAGGGTACCACCCCGTAGTCATTTTTCCAAGCCCTTCCTATCAAGACATGATATGATGCACCCACCTCGGCTACATGGAACATCACAGGTCCCCGAATCTTCCCAACTTGCATATCCACCTTGATGTGTCCAATGATCTTGTACTTTGGGTAGCGAACCTTGTGATGTTTATTTTTTCTTTCACTATCTTCTTCTCTGGCAGGCCTAACTGTTTAAACACGATGTATGACATAATATTTACAGACGCTCCATTGTTGATGAACGCCCTTTGCACTTCTATGCCATTGATTACTGCTATTACATACAACGACCTGTTATGCGGGTATCTTATTTCTCTATCAGCTTTAGAGAAAGATATCTTATTTTCTTCGTCTTCCATCATCTTCACGAATCCTTTGCTAACTGCCATGCAGGTCTCTTGCGTCTCAGCAACCTTAATGATTACCTTGGTTGCTTTTATCCTTGCTTCCTTGGCCAATCCTATTTGATCAAAATTTTATTTAAATTAGGCTCCATTCATTAACGCCGTCACCTGCAAGCCTGGATCATATTCCTCTCTTTCTTTTGTCATTTTTAAATTTTCCATCATCTCGACTTCAGGGGCTACACCATTGGTAATAGTATTGAATGTTTCTTTTCCTTTGTTGTTTGGCAGTGGCTTGTTTTGCACATTACTTTTTTTTCGAATTCAAATTCTCCTGCCGCCAACTTCTTATGGTATATCCTCCGCAGACTATAACATTCTATAGTGGAATGTCCTCCGTATTAATGGTATACACAGAAGTCCGGTCTTCTTCTCATCTCTTTTGTCACAACAAACCGGGGTCTTGGAGGTTTCACCACTCCGTGCTCAACCCATTATTCGTATAGGCCCCTGAATGCCTTCTAATTGCATGTAATAGCCTTCGGGACTGACTTTCTTACATATTTGTCCCCGAGCTTTCCTCTCTTCGTTCAAAATTTCTCTCGTTCTTCTCCCTCTTTCCCCCTTGTGGTTTTGATTGAGAATCTGCCAAGGACACAGTTGCCGTCCTCTTGCCCTTCCATGTAACTGTCGCATGGCTGGTGGGCAATGTCATGATTCCTCCCAAGTCTTGTGCAAAGGATGAGAGGGTCGCAAATGAGTCACAAGCCTTGGTAATGAGATGAGGCTTGAAGGCATCTAAAGCACCTTGTTACATATGTTCACCAAGTTCTTTCCTTCAATTGGCTCTGCACACTTCTGTGCTTGGGCCCTAAATCTGTCCACATAATCTGACAACTCCTCGTTCGGCCTTTGCTTGAGTCGTATGAGCTTTACAATGGTTACCTATTTCTGCACATAAAAAAATTTCTTAAAAAATTGTAATTTTAGATCATCCCAATCGTGGACTGACCCCTTCTCCAAATTATAGTACCAACGGAAGGCACTATCCGTCTAAGTCTTATTAAATTCCCTTATCAACAAATAATGATTGCTCGCTTCATCATATCCTAACCACGGAGACATCGACTCCACAAATCTGGCAATATGTTCACTAGCATTTCCTTTCTCCCCATTATATTTTGGAAACTGTGGGGGATGCTCAATATACCCTGCCGGGTAAGGCTGCCTCCAAATGTATGCTGGGTAGGGTGGAGTAAAGTATAACTCCGAAGATGTCTGCGTACGAATTTGATTGATCACATCATTCATATCATCCTTCGTCACGTACTAGTTTATGGTATGGACTCTTTGTTGTGTTGTGATGTATTGTTGCATTGGCGGTGTGTATGGTAATGAGATCGGCTGATGCACACTTGCATCGTGCAAAGCTTGTGTTGGTTGTACTTGTTGACTCGTTCATTGGGTGTGGCTCGGGATGGTTGGTATCTACACTTGTGAAAATACTGGGAGAGTGGTCGAGATGATGTTTGGTTGCGACTGGCTTGCTTCCTGTCTGGGTTGTGGCACGTCACCACTGTTCTAAAGTTCCAAGTTGATGATTGGAACCGATTGATTCTCCGTTAATGGAGGTACATTATAGTTCTCTTTGTTGTTGATGTCATTGTTGTTGTCCTCAACTCTTGCTCGTTCTCCCTGTAAATTACCTGCGAACATGGCCTTAAAAGTGGCGATTGGCATCAACTGCTGGCAGAAAATCCCCATTTCCTCTTACTTCCTCTGCATGTCCAGCATCATAGCCATCAACATTCCTTGTCATTCACGTGCTTCCTTCAATACCTTGAGCATCTCCAGTTGCACATCATTTGTCTGCTCTCCACTTGCTTCCCTCACCTTGCCTTCCCATGCCTGGCTGCCTGACATTCGTTTGTTGTTGATTAGCCCTGTATGGAGATGTTGAACTTTCTTTCGAAGCATCTTCAAGGATGGTTTGATTGAGATCCAGATTCTCACCGTGAACAGCTTGATTTTCTTGCCTTGACACTGGATCTGGTAAAGTAATGCTATTTGTCGGTGCAGCTCTTCCTGTAGTTCTCCCACTTTGAGTTGTGGGCATACCCTTCATGAATTAACCTCCCCATTAAGGTCGCCAAAGAAATGTGGGCAAGAAAATCGTACCTTGCTAGGATTAGGGTTTCGTGTTGGCTGAGGAGGAGAGAAATCCACGAAGAGTACAAAATTGATTGATGAATTGAAGAGGGGAGAGGAACAAGTGAGCGATTACTCCAACGACACGTGCCAGACCTCTTAGAATTTGAGAACCTTGTTAGGGTAGCAAGGATTCAGAGAGACTTCTTGAGTGTTTCAGGTTTAGAGAGAATCCCCAAGTCTTCAGTTTCTCCAAAAGTCCAAAGGTCCAAAGAGAGATATCTTCCCAAAATGAGTCGCCTCCATGTGTCTTCTGCCTTGGGACACGTGGAGGATTCTTTCAGGTCTTACTTCTTTATTTTTGATTCTTCCGTCTTTTCATTTAATCGTAATGTAAACCCTAATTTGTGCATTTAATTCAATTAGGTCAAATGAACCTTAATTTGCACTTGAGCCCACACTTATCATGTTGAAAATTGTTGAGAGTCACTTTCTAGCAAGGAAAGACCAAATCTTACTGGTAGATGAATCTTCCAAGAAAAGGAAGTGGGCCAAACGATCTTCTGAAAAGAAGAACAATTCAAAGAAGGCAAAAGGAAATGCAAATACAAAAGACAACAAGAATAAAAGTAATGTAGATAGCAAAGGAGTTTTATTCCACTTCAATAAGGCTGGACACTAAAAAAGAAACAACAAGGAGTATCTTGCAGAGGCAAACTATAAGAAGCTTAGTGAAGCTTTGGTTGCAGATACATATTTGTTCATGATTGAAATAAATCTTTCTATAAGTAAAGGTTCTACTTGGGTATTGGTTACCGGCTGTAGTTCTCTTATATGCAATTCTATGCAGGGAACAAGCAGAAGTAGAAGGCTAAACAAAGAGGAAGTAATTCTACGTGTGGGGAATGGAGCAAAGGTTGTTGCATTAGCCGTAGGAACTTATAGTCTAGCATTACTTACGGGCAAGTCTATTAAGTTAATAAGCTGTTATTATGTTCTTGTTCTCATAAGAAACATTATTTCCATTTTGTTGTTGGCAATGAAGTTTTGGTATTATTTTTAAGAACAATGGTTGTTCTATTTATAATAATAATATTTTATTTGGAGCTGGAAAAATACTTGATGGACTTCGTATACTTGACTTACATGAAAATAATTTTGCAAATTGAACAAACATATAAAAAGAAAAAGAGATGATGTGAATTATACATTTATGTGGTACTGTAAACTCGGTTATATTAATGAAAAAAGATTAAACAAGTTACATAAACATGGGCTTTTAGAGCCATCTGATTACGAATTATATCCAACTTATGAATCTTGTCTCATCGGTAAGATGACCAAATCTCCTTTTAGTGGAAAAGGAGAAGGAGTTACAGAGTTGTTAGCGTTGGTACACACAACTTCTATGGACCTATGATAACAAATGCACGAGGAGGGTATTCTTATTTCATTACATTCATGATGATCATTATAGATTTGGATATATGTATTTGATGAAATACAAATCTGAATCATTTGAAAAGTTTAAAGAATTCAAAAGTGAAGTTGAGAAACAAACTTACAAAGTATTGGGATTCTTCGATCGGATCGAGGAAGGAATACTTGTGCAATGAGTTTCTTGATCATCTCAAAGAAAATGGTATTTTCTCACAGTGTACACTTCCTGATATGCAATAATTGATTGATGTATCTTAAAGGAGAATCGTACCTTGTTGGATATGGTGCGGTCCATGATGATTTTACCAACATTCCAGTACCTTCTGGGGTTATGCCTGGAAACGACTGCATATCTACAAAAGAAGGTAACCTTAAAATCCAGCCCCAAGACTCCATATGAGTTATGGATAGGGTGGATTCCTAGTCTTAAGTATTTTAAGATTAGGGGTTGTCCAGATTATGTGAAAATATTTCAAAAAGGATAAGCGTGAGATAATATTTGACAAGTGAAAAATTAGGGTATATGTTTTATAATTCTACTGAGCAAAAGGTGTTTGTTGCGAAACACACTACCTTCTTGGATAAAGGTGTTTATCATTTAAGGGGCTAGTGAGAGGATAGTAGATCTTGAAGAAGTTCAAGAAACACAAAGTACTATAAGTCAAATAGAGGAACTTCTAGATAGACCTATTGTACCATAACTAAATCGTAAATATGGAAATGTACTGAAGATACCTAGGACGTATGGATTCATAATAGATGATGATGATGAGGTACGCATCATAGAGGATGATGATCTAGTTACATACGATGAGGCTATGAGTAGTAAAGACTCTGAGAAATGGCAGATGACCATGAAATCCAAAATGGACTCCATGTATGAAAATAAAGTATGGAATTTGGTTAACCCTTCAGTAGGTATAAAGCCTAATGGGTGTTGCGAGCTGTCGTTTACACTCCTAAATTTTTATCACTTTCACTTTACAAATTCAAACAATTAGCACAATAGTAAGCAATGATCGATCCCACAGAGAGTGATTTATTTTATATTTATTCTATGATTTCTAATTAAAGGGGATTTTGAATTGATTAACTAAATTAACAAGAATAAACTAATAAGAATTAACAATGAATAAAAAGTTTTAGTTCTTCAGTTCAGTATCACCTTTTCACAATTATGGAGTAATCAAGTTTTACAGTATTTACCCTTCAATGAAACTATTAGACCTAGATAGCAACAAGCTCTGCTACCAAAAATTCTCCTTAGATCGTCATTGTATGAAACAAGCTCTTCACCATATTCTAACTGTAATACAACCTAGAACAAGCTCTCTAGATTTAATATGACAGAAGCATTAAGAAATAGAGAATTAGGCTAATCCAAGCAACAAACAAATAAGCACGATTTGTTTTACTTGTTTCCTGATAACCTTAGCAATACACAAAAGCTTGTCCACAATTAGTATCACTAATTTGCTACTTGTGATAAAGACAGATATCAATTACACGTAATACCAATCTTAATCTAGCAGATGATATCAATTCACTAATTTAATCTTGTAGTAACCAAATTAGTAGATTGAATAACATACAAGAAGTTAAAGTAGATTATCAGAATAAATCTCATGCAAGAAGGAATAAATAAAGTAAAGTTAATCAAATCGTTAATTATGAATAAGGTTCAACATCCATTCAGAACTGAATTGAAAGTATTAGCTCATGTCTTCAATGTTGTAGATGATAGAATATAGAATATGATTGTATGGTAGAATGAATAATACCCTGACTATTACATCTATTTATAGTGCCAGACAAAGTCCTAAATCCTATAAGAACTAGAAATTCGAATCCTAAAAGGAATTACAAATCATAATTAGTTTCCATAAAGAAATAAAATCTAATAAGGAAATAAAATCTCAGTCCAATGCAATCCTAATTCTAATAGAACTATTAATCCAAATCCATGTAGAAAGATGCCAAAATATGCTTTTAGAAACTTTTCAAAAACCCAAATTTTTAAATTTTCTTTTTCTCTTCAATTCAGCTCTAAATCAACTTGTTTCCATCCTTTTAGCTTTAATTCACCTAAAAATAATAAACAAATTATTAAGCTCATATACACATGAAACATGCAATAAAACCAAACGTAAAGGAATAAAAAATCATGAATATTGTGTACTTATTAGGTGTATATGGGTTTTTTTTAATAAAAAGACTGAAGCAGATGGCATGGAGACCTATAAGGCCAGATTGGTTGTAAAATGTTTCAAACAAATTCAAGGAGTTGACTATAATACATTTTTACCGGTAGTAATGCTCAAGTCCATTCAGATTTTGCTTGTAATTGCAGCTTATTATTACGGATTCTGGCAAATGGACATGGAGACTTCCTTCCTCAATATTGATTAGAGGAGAATGTATGTATGATACAACCAGATGGATTTGTTTCAAAGGTTGGAGCAAATCATGTATGAGAGTTACAACGATCCATTTATGGATTGTAGCAGGCTTCTCGAAGATGGAACGCCCATTTTGATGAGACAATCAAAAGAGTTTGATTTTATCAGAAATGAGGATGAACCTAGTGTATATAAGAAGGTCATTGGGAGTGCTTTGACATTCCTGGTATTATATGGTGATATACTACTAGTATGGTGTAAACACTAGAAATTTCATTTTCCTAGGACTAATCTTATAGAAGGGTAAAAATGTAATTTCGCCCCGGAGACAACCCCGCGGGAGGGTAAAGGCATGATTTCACCCCGGATACATCCCTGCGGAGAAATCAAAGTGTTACAATGCCCAAACACATCGTGGTTCGAACGAGGACCGCAAAGTTATGGAACAAGTCATAAGAAGCCACCACAACAAATGAACTGCGAAGTACGCAAGATGAGCCGGTTGACTATCATCGGGAACCAAAAGATACCTTTTAGCTAATTTCATCATCTTCCCAGACTCCGATTCAGTCAGACTCGACCTCATTTCATAGCAGTCGGCAGAAGCTTTTTGAGATTTTTGGGTATGGAGCTCTACTTTTCCCGGATTAACTACCGAAGGAATGAACTTCAAGGCAGTGGGCCCACGAGACCCAGTCGCAGGTGCACCTACGACTTGCTCCCATGCCATTATCAGGCAGCCAACAACATATTTGAAAAAAAAGAGAAGAAGTTAGAGAGAGAAGCTCGGGTCTAAAGAGAGAAGTGCTCGGGTTTAACATTCCAACACTAGATTTGGGTTTAATCTACCACATATATCATAGATCTTATACACTTTGAGTTTTAGAGCTTAGATTTAAGTCCTGGGAGACTTGTACTATCATCCCCCAAGGTGAAAAGTTAAATTTTTGGTCATTTCAATTGTAAATATTCTTATAACTGTAGATCTATTTAAATATAGTGTTTATCTATAGTTTAGACTTGTTGTTGTGCGTATATTATATATCGGTTGATAGATCTATCTATTTGACCATTCGTTTTGTATATATATAGTTAGAAACAAGGTCCAACGACCAGATCTACCTAGATCTAACCTGATTTATCCCTTAATCGGTTCATGAGCTTCAAAGCTCGAACCTATATGCTAGATCAGCTCAGATCTAGGTTAGATCTATTCTTTTATATGCTTTCAATCAGTCTTGGTCACTCCGTAGAGCCCTAGATCTATATCTAGAGGTGAGGGGGTCCTAATAACTCGTGATAGGGATTTAAATCGATGAATCACCTGATATCGAGTTAGGGATACATTGTGTATATTAGTTAAACATGTTAATGTGAGCCTAGGAATCCCGGGGTCGAGATCCATTGATCGGACCTCGACTAGATTCCCACGATGGACTTTTATTTCTAATGTAATGTTAAATCTCTCAAAAGCATTGTACATATAATATTGGATCCTAAAACGAGTTCGAGGGCTTCGTCCCGAGAGATCGGATTTAAGATCCCGTGATAGTGAAAACTTATAATTGTAGGTGTTCGGGTCTATAGAGAGGGCTTTCATGCACGATGATGGCCCGACCTTTTTCAAGCTTTCCTTCATGCATTATAATCAACAGAGATTTTCAAACCAAAACCGCAAAGAGCTTTCATAAAATTAACAAAGCGTTTTGGGCTTAAAAAAAGTTAGGGTTAACAATTGGAAGTATCAAAGGACCTCAATTCCTATTTGGGCAAAGAATTTGAAAACTACATTTTCTAAATTATCAGTTCAATATATTTTGTCTAAAAATAAACTTTTTCGCTAAATCAAATCCTTCGTATATAAGTCCAAAGAGGTACAACACTACTTTCAAAATAAATGCCACTTATAGGTTAAAATAAGGCTTAGAATAACTCTTAAAATAAAAAGCACTTAAACACAAGTCAAAATAAAAAACATACACACAAACACACTTCATGCTTAGAAAAATCAACGAGATACGGTAGCCGTGTTTTCATAGAAGTTTGGGGGGTGCCTAACACCTATCCTCCTTGCTTAATCAAGCCCCCGAATTCTATGAACCTTTGTTTCTAGACCAATTTATGTAGTCATATATTGAGCCATATTGCGAAAACCCTATAAAATCCAAATGAGTTAGTACATTCTTTTAAAAACATCATACCAACTGGTGACTATGTCTAATTCGACTCAATCGTTAAAATCAATATTTTTCAAATAGTCGGTATTCATGTTGGTCCTGTTTTCCTAAAGATATCTCACCTAGAATAAAAATAGCAACCTAGCTAATGAGGTGGAAAAGGGTTGAATAGAGCGAGGGAGCGAACTCCCGTTCTTCTCTCTTTGGGAAGGTCAGGCTTCAAACCTCTTTCTCGGCGTTGACATGTGGTGACTCTACTGGGGATATAGAGGGCTTAAGACGTATTAAATCTTGTTGATTTTCATTCTACATTTGCATTATGTGTGAATGATCTATGTGTTTGCTGAATATTTCAAAATTTTAAGCGTTTTACATTAGTGCTTCGCACAATGTCATCATTTGCATCCGGTAAGGATGATGAATGTGTTGGGTTTGTACGTAACGCAATCATGCAATCAAATCACATAAATAGGGCAGAAGCGCACCCATAACCATGATCATGCTTCGTGCTAGTTATCAATAACAGAAAAGAGAGAACATGGAATTATACCTTTGAAGATCCAAGCTTCCTCAGGTACAAGTTCTACTCCTTTGATTCCTTTGATTCCTCTGTAGTGGCTCCTTCCCTTGATCAATGTCAGCCACCCAATTGTTTGGCCTCTAACGGTGATCCACCAAGGAAGATGAAGAACTCAAGAAGATGGGTTATTGGCTTAACCCTTGTTTCTATCTCTATAGAATATGTGTACTCCCAACTCTTGAAAAAATTCACGTACCTTATTTCTGATATAAGACTCTCTTATATAGTTATTAGGTTAACCCTCCTAATCCAATTAGAATAGGGTTTTATTTAATTAATTAAATACTTTTAATTAATTTATATCCTAATCTTTATTAGGATTTAGAAAGAGTACTGATATTATATTAATTCCTAAACTCCTTTAGAATTAAAATAATAATAATAATAATAATATTAATAAGACTCCTCTTATTAATTTATATTTAATATTTCTAAAATATTAAATAATAAACATTAAGCTATTTAATTTATTCTATCACCATAGATTAAATTAATTATACTTAATGCATTATTACTATCATGCCATTTTCTTCTTAAATAATTCTTCTTCCTTTTATGGTGTGACCCTTTAGGTTCTCCATATTAAACCGGTTATGAATAAATTAATTAGAACAATTCTAATCTTATTTCAATATATAAATTAAACTAATAATCTATTTAAATAAATAATATTTATTCTACAATAGGGATAAGCCTCCCTAGCGATCAACGACTTTCCAGATAATATAGATTTCAACATTAATCATAAAAGAACCTGTAAGTTAATAGTTACCGTACAATTCAGTCCTTCCACCATACAATGTCCCAATTAAATATAAGACATGGATTTACTGTCAAGTCTTAATTTATTTAATCATATGTATTTCGATTAGAAAATGCACAACTCCAAATAATGCAAATTAGAAACCTCTTTCTAATTTCATTCTACCTTGGCCAAGGATTCCTGGGTTGTCATTTAACGAATCACATAGGACATATCTCCTCTTTTACTAGAGGTGGTAGATTCTTTATTGATCATTCATTAACTTCATATGTAACTCATTATACCCAAGCATACCCTATATATGCCTTAAAAGGCCTTAAGGAATTAGTGAAAGTATAATTTGTTACATACAAGATACTATGATGATCTCAAGTCCAAGGATCACTTATACTACTATCACATTAGGAATTCCTATTGACAAGCGAGTAAAACTCCATTAGGTATTCCATAGCGAGTCACGTTCAGTGAACTTATTCTCCAATAAGCACCTACATACTTGCTTTAGTGTCTCCACACAAATGACCATGAGATCAGTCATCCTCATCCAATGAGCAAGCAACATATGTACCAATCTATCCGGATTTACTAATCCCCATTTTAGTAATCCCACAATTGGCAACTATTTTAGTTTTTAAGCTTTCTAAGAATTTAGATCTCATTATCATGATCTCATCATGATTCTAAAAGCATTGCTTAAAACTATGGGTTATTTACATATTATAAAAACAGCACCATGTAGATAATTATATGCCTTAAATGAATATTTTATTAATAAATAAATAAAATTGTTTACAAAGTATGTGCTTTATCATCATACATGATTGGCTTGTATGCACACTACTATCAATCTCCCACTTGCACTAAAGCCAATCGCCATGGTATCTCATACCCATCTTCTCTAAGTGACGATCAAACTGCTGTTGTGTTAGAGCTTTAGTAAATGGATCTGCAATGTTATCTTGAGAGTCCACAAGCTCCAAGGTGACGTCTCCTCTTTCAATGATCTCCCTGATCAAGTGAAATCGCCGCAACACGTGTTTAGATTTCTGATGAGACCTGGGTTCCTTAGCCTGTGCAACCGCTCTGGTGTTGTCACAGTATACGGGAACTGCTTCTCCGATGCTAGGAACCACACCAAGTTCAGTTATGAACTTCTTCATCCAAACAGCTTCCTTTGCAGCTTCACTTGCAGCTATATACTCTGCCTCTGTCACTGAATCAGCAACTGTTTGTTGCTTGGAACTCTTCCAACTCACTGCACCTCCGTTCAAGGTAAACACATACCCTGAAATAGATTTACTGTCATCTTGGTCTGTTTGAAAACTTGAGTCCGTGAATCCCTTGAGTTTTAATTCAGACCCACCGTAGACAAGAAAAATATCTTTAGTCCTTCTCAAGTACTTTAGGATATTTTTCACTGCCTTCCAGTGCTCTTCTCCTGGATTCGACTGGTATCTGCTTGTCACACTAAGTGCGTGAGAAACATCCAGTCTAGTACATATCATACCGTACATAATAGATCCTATTGCAGAAGCATAAGGGATCTTACTCATACGGTCTCTCTCCTCAGGTGTCTTTGGGGCCTGTTTCTTGGAGAGATTTATTCCATGGCTCATCGGCATGAGACCTCTTTTGGAATCTTCCATGCTAAACCTCTTTAGCATCGTATCAATGTACGTTCCTTGGGATAAGCCGAGCATCCTTTAGATCTATCTCTATAGATCTTTATCCCCTAAATATAGGATGCTTCACCCAAGTCCTTCATGGAGAAGTTTTTAGATAACCAGATTTTAATGGATTGTAACATAGGAATGTCATTCCCTATCAGTAATATATCATCAACATATAATACAAGGAATGATACTGCGCTCCCACTAACCTTCTTGTATACACAAGGTTCATCCTCATTTTTGATAAAATCAAACTCTTTGATTGTCTCATCAAAACGAATGTTCCATCTACGAGAAGCTTGCTTCAACCCATAAATGGATCGTTGTAGCTTATAGACTTGATTTGTTTCAACTTTTGAGATAAATCCCTCTGGCTGTGTCATATACACATCCTCCTCAAGTTTTCCATTGAGGAAGGCCGTTTTCACGTCCATCTGCCAGATCTCATAGTCGTTGTAAGCTGCAATCACAAGCAAAATCCGAATGGACTTGAGCATGGCTACTGGTGAGAAGGTTTCATCATAGTCAACTCCTTGTCTTTGTTTGAAACCTTTTGCAACCAGTCGGGCCTTATAGGTCTCTACCTTTCCGTCTGCTCCAGTCTTTTTCTTAAAAACTCATTTACACCCAATAGGTTTAATACCTTCAGGTGGTGAAACAAAAGTCCATACTTTGTTTTCATACATGGAGTCCATTTCGAATTTCATGGCTTCAAGCCATTTCCCTGAGTCTTTATTACTCATAGCCTGTTCGTAATTGATCATCATTCATGATGTGTACCTCATCGTCATCCTCTATAACGAATCCATACCTCTCAGGTATCTGCGGTACTCTTCCAGATTTACGAACAGGGTGTGGTACAGTAGGTTCTTCTACTTGGTTAGGTACTTGACTTTGGTCCGTGGTAACTTATGGTTCTTGAACTTCTTCAAGATATATCTTACTCCCACTGACCCCTTCATGGATAAACTCTTTCTCCAAGAAGGTAGCATGTTTCGCAACAAACACCTTTTGATCAGTTGGATGATAGAAATAATACCCTACGATTTCTTTAGGGTATCCCACAAATCTACACTTATCGGATTTAGTCTGTAGCTTATCATTTTCAAACTTTTTGACATAAGCTGGACAACCCCAAGTCTTAACATGCTTAAGATTTGGTTTCCTCCCTTTCCACATCTCATATGGAGTCTTTGGGGCGGATTTGGTAGGTACCTTGTTAAGTAGGTATGCAGTCGTTTCTAGGGCATATCCCCAGAAGGAAATTGGAAGGTCGGTAAAACTCATCATAGATCGAACCATGTCCAACAGTGTTCGATTTCTCCTTTCAGATACTCCATTTAACTGTGGTGTACCTGGAGGAGTCCATTGTGAGATTATACCATTTTCTCTGAGAAAATTGAGAAACTCACTGCTTAAGTATTCTCCACCTCGATTTGATCGAAGTATCTTAATACTCTTGCCCGTTTGTTTCTCTACTTCACTTCTGAACTCTTTGAACTTTTCAAATGATGCTGATTTGTATTTCATTAAATACACATATCCAAATCTTGAGTGATCATCAGTGAAAGTAATAAAATAAGAATACCCACCCCGTGCACTTGTTGTCATAGATCCACAAACGTCTGTGTGAATCAATGCCAACAACTCTGTAACTCTCTCTCCTTTTTCACTAAAAGGAGATTTAGTCATTTTACCCATGAGACAAGATTCACAAGTTGGATATGATTCATAATCAGATAGCTCGAGGAGCCCATCTTTATGTAACTTGGATAATCTTGTTTCATTGATATGACCGAGTCTACAGTGCCACATATAGGTATAATTAATATCATCTCTTTTCCATTTCTTAATTTGTTCAATATATTTTCTTGTAAGTCAAGTGTATAAAGTCCATTTCGCAAATTTCCAATACTATATAAAACATCGTCTTTATAAATAGAACAACCATTGTTCTTTATAATAATGTCAAAACCTTCCATATCCAATACAGAAATTGAAATAATATTTTTAATAATATTCGGAACATAATAACAGTTATTAAGATAAATGGATTTGCCCGAAGGCATTGCTAAACAATAAGTTCCTACAGCTAATGCAGCAACTTTTGCTCCACTTTCCACTCGTAGGATCACCTCATCTTTGTTCAGCTTTCTACTTCTGACCAGTCCCTACACAGTATTACATATGTGAGAACCACAGCCGGTATCCAATACCCAAGTAGAATTATAACTTTCAGAAAAATTAATTTCAATCATGAACAAACCTTGATTGGAAGTCGAAGCTTCTCCAAGCTTCTTCTCTGCTAAAAACTTCTTGCAGTTCCTCTTCCAATGTCCCGGCTCATTTCAATGAAAGCACATTCCTTTAGCTGGTTCAGGTTTATTTTGCTCCTTTTCTTTCCCTTTTCCCTTAGCCTTCTTATATTTCTTCTTTTCAGAAGACACCTTGGGCTCTTCCTTTTATTGGAAGAATCCACCATCAAGACATGGTTCTTCTTGGATGAGAAGTGACCTTCTGCAGTTTTTAGCATGTTAAGCAGCGCAGGCAAGCTGACATCTAGCTTATTCATGTGAAAATTAACCACAAACTGCGAGAAGGTCTCAGGGAGTGACTACAAGACCAAGTCTTGACTCAACTCCCCATCCATGACGAACCCAAGCTATCCAAGGCGTTCAATCAAATTGATTATCTTCAGAACATGAGTCTCGAAGGCAGTGCCCTCGGTCATCCGAGATCGGAAGAGCTCCTTAGATATCTCATATCTAGCAGTCCTACTCTGTTCACCATACAACTCCTTGAGGTGAAGCAGCATAGCAGGAGCATCCATTTTTTCAAGCTGACGCTGAAGCTCGTTATTCATGGATGCGAGCATGATGCATTGAGCCACAGATGCATCATCTTGCCACTTATTGAAAGTGGCAATCTCTTCCTCAGAGGCTGTTTCTGAAACAGATTCAGGGATAGTGGAATTTAGTGATAGTAGTGTGCATACAAGCCAATCATGTATGATGATAAAGCACGTACTTTGTAAACAATCTTATTTATTTATTAATGAAATATTCATTTATTACAGGCATTTAATTATCTACATGTTGCTGTTTTTATAATATGTAAATAACCCATAGTTTTAAGCAATGCTTTTAGAATCATGATGATGATCATGCTAATGAGATCTAAATTCTTAGAAAGTTTTAAAACTTAAATAGTTCCCAATCGTGGGATTACTAAAAAGGGGATTAGTAAATCCGGATAGATTGGTACATATGTTGCTTGCTCATTGGATGAGTATGATTGATCTCATGATCATTTGTGTGGAGACACTAAAGCAAGTATGTAGGTGCTTATTGAAGAATAAGTTCACTGAACGTGATTCGCTATGGAATACCTAATGGAGTTTTACTCGCATGTCAATAGGAATTCCTAATGTGATAGTAGTACAAGTGATCCTTGGACTTGAGATCATCATAGTATCTTGTATGTAACAAATTATACTTTGACTTATTCCTTAAGACCTTTTAAGGCATATATATAGGGTATGCTTGGGTATAATGAGTTACATATGGAGATAATGAATGATCAATAAAGAATCTACCACCTCTAGTAAAAGAGGAGATATGTCCCATGTGATTCGTTAAATGACAACCCAGGAATCCTTGGCCAAGGTGAAATGAAATTAGAAAGGAGTTTTTAATTTGCATTATTTGGAGTTGTGCATTTTCTAATCGAAATACATATAATTAAATAAAATAAGACTTGACAGTAAATCCATGTCTTATATTTAATTGGGACATTGTATGGTGGAAGGATTGAATTGTATGGTAACTATTAACTCACAGGTTCTTTTATGATTAATGTTGAAATCTATATTATCTGGAAAGTCGTTGATCGCTAGGGAGGCTTATCCCTATTGTAGAATAAATATTATTTATTTAAATAAATTATTAGTTTAATTTATTTATTTAAATAAGATTAAAATTGTTTTAATTGATTTATTCACAACCGGTTTAATATGGAGAACCTAAAGGGTCACACCATAAAAGGAAGAATAATTATTTAAGAAGGTAATGGCATAATCGTAATAATGCATTAAGTATAATTAATTTAATCTATGGTGATAGAATAAATTAAATAGCTTAATGTTTATTATTTAATATTTTGGAAATATTAAATATAAATTAATAAGAGGAGTCTTATTAATATTATTACAATTAATATTATTTTAATTTCTAAAGGAGTTTAGTAATTAATTTAATATTTAGTACTCTCATTTATTCCTAATAAGATTAGGAGACAAATTAATTAAATGAATTTAATTAATTATTCCCATGTGGTGGGAAGCCTAAATTAATTAAAGGAGTTTAATTAATTAAAAGAAATCCCATGTCTAATAGGATTAGAAGGGTTGACCAATGTCTATATAAGATAAGTCTTATAATAGATATTAGATGATGTAATTCCAATTGTTGGAGAGTACTCCTTTTCTATAGAGGATAGAAAACTAAGGTTAAGCCAAACACCCTCCTTCTTGATAATTCATCTTCCTTGGTGGATCACCTCTAGAGGCCAAACACTTGGGTGGCTAACGTTGATCAAAGGAAAGAATCTAACCCAAAAATTCAAGGAGATCACGAAGAACAAGGAGTTGAACTAGTACCTGTGGAAGCTTCGTTCTACAAGGGTATGATTCCATAACTTCTTATTTATCGTTTTAAATTAATAATTTGCATAAAGGATGATCCGGGTAATGGTTTTGTAGAAATTTTTTAAACTCTGATATACCATGCTTCCGCTAATTTTTGCAATTTGATTGCGTCACGATTTCGTACAAACCCAACAGTGGCATCAGAGCCAAATCTTTATGCAATTATTAATTTATATTTGATTTCATATACATATGGGTATGTATTTAAAATAATTTATTGGGCATAATTTTATTGTATAAAATTATATTTTTTAAGGAAAAAAAAAGAAAAAAAAGAAAAAAAAAAGACTTTTTTTGGGACGAATCACAATCTTTTTTTTGGTGCTAATCTTGAATTCTGCAAAGAAAAGGTGTTGTCTCTTTCTTACTCCAAAAAGAAGGTGACCCATCAGGAAAGGATTTTTTTTTAATAAACCTGCAGGACTCTTTTAATAAAAGAAGGTGACATCTTTTAAAAAAAAAAAAATATGATATATTTATATATTATATTCTAAATAATTTTATAATTAAAATAAAGAGTTTTTTTTAATCTTGAAATTGGATTTCATGCAATTTAAAATTGCCCATTAAATGATACTCATATATATATGGAATGTTTTAATTCATGAGATGAATATTTATTTATTGATATATATGGTGATATGTATGATAATAAATGGGGATTGATTATGGACTATTTGACCAATGTGATTGGATTTTATTTTAGTTGAATGCTTGAATGAATGGGTTTTATTAAATGGGGTCTGTGTACCTCGTCTTATCTAATTTATTTTTTCTTGATGTAAAATTCTATCTTCCTCCTATGTATTTCCCCTTGACTGCTGATCAAGGTTTCTATTTAAATTAAATAGTTTAATGTAATAGAAATAGTTAGAATTATCTTGAAGAAATTAGAGACCAAGGAGCAAGGAGCGCGTGAAGACCTGTTTGTATGGAGCCCGGGTTTAAATGTAATAGTTATATTTAAATTTAAATTCTTGCACTCCTAGGTTTGACCTTTTGGTTCACTTGGTGGCTCTAGTGAACCAAACTAGAATAAAAGTCCATAATCAATCCGGGTAGAATATAATATTCTATATTGCATGCTAAATATTATATATATTATATTTTATGCAAACATGCTTCGCATGTTTAATAAAATGACGCGTATTTTATATATATATGTGCATGCGCGCTAAACAAGATGAGACAAATAATAACAAACCCCTCAAAGAAATAATATTAAGTCCGAAGCGTTCAAATGATATTTGGAATATCGAACGTCGCCTTCTAGCATGATAAATTAATAGAGTATTAGATATTTAATATGAGCTTGTTGTGCTATCCACAAGGCGAGTATTGCGTATTTAAGATGTTAATTAATCACATTTGATGCTTATCAAGAAAATTGAACGATCTAGTCTTGTTGTGCTATCCACAAGGACGAACATTTTTCTTTTTTGAATTTATGAAAGTGCTAGGCTGGACTTAACTTAAATTATTTTAGTTCGGATGTGCACACACTTGACCATTATGATTTAAGAGGCAAAATAAAAGGAATTACATGGTGATGTAATTGACAAGAGTTGTCTACCTATTTATTTGTATATCGCTTGTTGTGCTATCCACAAGGTTATATACATTTGAAATGGGATCCTTATTCTCACTAGCAAATTTTTAATTAGATGTTGCCGAACTATATAAGTGAGGGTAATATAGTTTGATAAAAATAGTGGGAGATACCAATTTAAAATAAAGACCTAAATTTATTTTGGTATGCAAAATTAATAAAATGAATGTTTGCTAAAATGTTGTTTTTCACATGCAGAATTTTAAAAATGTCAAAATCACTAATTTCACTGCGAAGCATACTTGATGCTAATAAGCTTACCGGGCCGAATTATACGGACTGGCTAAGAAATCTGAGAATAGTTCTCACTGCTGAAAAGATTTCTTATGTCCTAAACTCACATGTCCCTGGAACTGTTCCAGAAACAACCTCTGAGGAAGAGATTGCCACCATTGTAATGTGGCAAGATGATGCATCTGTAGCTCAATGCATCATGCTCGCATCCATGAATAACGAGCTTCAGCGTCAGCAAGAAAACATGGATGCTCCTACTATGTTGATTCACCTCAAGGAGTTGTATGGTGAACAAAGTAGGACTGCTAGATATGAGATATCTAAGGAGCTCTTCCGATCTCGGATGACCAAGGGCAAGGTGAACATAAAGGAACAAAAGAAATCTGATCCAGCTAGCAAAGTAATGTGCTTCCATTGCAACGAGCCGGGTCATTGGAAGAAAAACTACAAGAAGTTTCTGGCAGACAAGAAGCTTGGAGAAGCTTTGACTTCCAATCAAGGTTTGTTCATGATTGAAATTAATTTTTTAGAAAGTCAAAAATTCTACTTGGGTATTGGATACCGGCTGTGGTTCTCACATATGTAATAATGTGAAGGGACTGGTCAGAAGTAGAAAGCTGAACAATGATGAGGTGATCCTACGAGTAGGGAATGGAGCAAAGGTTGCTACATTAGCTGTAGGAACTTATTATTTAGCAATGCCTTCGAGCAAGTCCATTTATCTTAATAATTTTTATTATGTTCCGAATATTATTAAAAACATTATTTCAATTTCTGTATTGGATATGGAAGGATTTAACGTTGTTATAAAGAACAATAGTTGTTCTATTTATAAAGACGATGTTTTATATGGTATTGGAAATTTGCGAAATGGACTTTATACACTTGACTTACAAGAAAATATATTTCAAATTGAACAAACTAAGAAAAGGAAAAGAGATGATATTAATTATACCTACATGTGGCACTGTAGACTCGGTCATATCAATGAAACAAGATTATCCAAGTTGCATAAAGATGGGCTCCTCGAGCTATCCGATTATGAATCATATCCAACTTGTGAATCTTGTCTCATGGGTAAAATGACTAAATCTCCTTTTAGTGGAAGAGGAGAAAGAGTTACAGAGTTGTTGACATTGATTCACACAGGCGTTTGTGGGCCTATGACAACAAGTGCACGGGGTGGGTATTCTTATTTTATTACTTTCACTGATGATCACTCAAGATTTGGATATGTGTATTTAATGAAATACAAGTCAGAATCATTTGAAAAGTTCAAAGAATTCAGAAGTGAAGTAGAGAAACAAACGGGCAAGAGTATAAAGATACTTCGATCAGATCGAGGCGGAGAATACTTAAGCGGTGAGTTTCTCAATTGTCTCAAAGAAAATGGTATAATCTCACAATGGACTCCTCCAGGTACACCACAGTTAAATGGAGTATCTGAAAGGAGAAATCGAACACTGTTAGACATGGTTCGATCCATGATGAGTTTTACCGACCTTCCAATTTCCTTCTGGGGATATGCCCTAGAAACGGCTGCATACCTACTTAACAAGGTACCTACCAAATCCGCCCCAAAGACTCCATATGAGATGTGGAAGGGGAGGAAACCAAATCTTAAGCATGTTAAGACTTGGGGTTGTCCAGCTTATGTCAAAAAGTTTGAACATGATAAGCTACAAACTAAATCCGAAAAGTGTAGATTTGTGGGATACCCTAAAGAAACTGTAGGGTATTATTTCTATCATCCAACTGATCAAAAGGTGTTTGTTGCGAAACATGCTGCCTTCTTGGAAAAGGAGTTTATCCATGAAGGGTCAGTGGGAGTAAGATATATCTTGAAGAAGTTCAAGAACCACAAATTACCACGGATCAAAGTCAGGTACCTGACCAAGTAGAAGAACATACTATACCACACCCTGTTCGTAAATCTGGAAGAGTACCGAAGATACCTGAGAGGTATGGATTCGTTTTAGGGGATGACAATGAGGTACACATCATGAATGATGATGATCCATTGAATTACGAACAGGCTATGAGTAATAAAGACTCAGAGAAATGGCTTGAAGCCATAAAATCCGAAATGGACTCCATGTATGAAAACAAAGTATGGACTTTGGTTTCACCACCTGAAGGCATTAAGCCTATTGGGTGTAAATGGGTCTTTAAAAGAAAGACTGGAGCGGACGGCAAGGTGGAGACCTATAAGGCCCGACTGGTTGCAAAAGGTTTCAAACAAAGACAAGGAGTTGACTATGATGAAACCTTTTCACCAGTAGCTATGCTCAAGTCCATTCGGATTTTGCTTGCGATTGCAGCTTATAACGACTATGAGATCTGGCAGATGGACGTGAAAACGGCCTTCCTCAATGAGAAACTTGAGGAGGATGTGTATATGACACAGCCAGAGGGATTTGTTTCAAAGGTTGGAATAAATCAAGTCTGTAAGCTGCAACGATCCATTTATGGATTGAAGCAAGCTTCTCGTAGATGGAACATTCGTTTTGATGAGACAATCAAAGAGTTTGATTTTATCAAAAATGACGATGAGCCATGTGTGTACAAGAAGGTTAGTGGGAGCGCAGTTTCATTCCTTGTATTATATGTTGATGATATATCACTGATAGGGAATGACATTCCTATGCTACAATCAATTAAAATCTGGTTATCTAAACACTTCTCCATGAAGGACTTGGGAGAAGCATCCTATATTTTGGGGATAAAGATCTATAGAGATAGATCTAAAAGGATGCTTGGTTTATCCCAAGGAACGTACATTGATGCAATGCTAAAGAGATTTAGCATGGAAGATTCCAAAAGAGGTCTCATGCCGATGAGCCATGGAATACATCTCTCCAAGAAATAGGCCCCAAAGACACCTGAGGAGAGAGACCGTATGAGTAAGATCCCTTATGCTTCTGCAATAGGATCTATCATGTACGGTATGATATGTACTAGACCGGATGTTGCTCATTCACTTAGTGTAATGAGCAGATACCAGTCGAATCTAGGAGAAGAGCACTGGAAGGCAGTGAAGAATATCCTAAAATACTTGAGAAGGACTAAGGATATTTTTCTTGTCTACGGTGGGTCTGAATTAAAACTCGAGGGCTTCACAGACTCAAGTTTTCAAACGGACCAAGATGACAGTAAATCTGTTTCAGGGTATGTTTTTACCTTGAACGGAGGCACAGTGAGTTGGAAGAGTTCCAAGCAGCAAACAGTTGCTGATTCAGTGACAGAGGCAGAGTATATAGCTGCAAGTGAAGCTGCAAAAGAAGCTGTTTGGATGAAGAAGTTCATAACTGAACTTGATGTGGTTCCTAGCATTGGAGAAGCAGTTCCCATTTACTGTGACAACACAGGAGCAGTTGCACAGGCTAAGGAACCGAGGTCTCATCAGAAATCTAAACACGTGTTGCGGCGATTTCATTTGATCAGGGAGATCATTGAAAGAGGAGACGTCACCTTGGAGCGTGTAGACTCTCAAGACAACATTGCAGATCCATTTACTAAAGCTTTAACACAACAGCAGTTTTATCGTCACTTAGAGAAGATGGGTATGAGATACCATGGCGATTGGCTTTAGTGCAAGTGGGAGATTGATAGTAGTGTGCATACAAGCCAATCATGTATGATGATAAAGCACGTACTTTGTAAACAATCTTATTTATTTATTAATGAAATATTCATTTATTACAGGCATTTAATTATCTACATGTTGCTGTTTTTATAATATGTAAATAACCCATAGTTTTAAGCAATGCTTTTAGAATCATGATGATGATCATGCTAATGAGATCTAAATTCTTAGAAAGTTTTAAAACTTAAATAGTTCCCAATCGTGGGATTACTAAAAAGGGGATTAGTAAATCCGGATAGATTGGTACATATGTTGCTTGCTCATTGGATGAGTATGATTGATCTCATGATCATTTGTGTGGAGACACTAAAGCAAGTATGTAGGTGCTTATTGAAGAATAAGTTCACTGAACGTGATTCGCTATGGAATACCTAATGGAGTTTTACTCGCATGTCAATAGGAATTCCAAATGTGATAGTAGTACAAGTGATCCTTGGACTTGAGATCATCATAGTATCTTGTATGTAACAAATTATACTTTGACTTATTCCTTAAGACCTTTTAAGGCATATATATAGGGTATGCTTGGGTATAATGAGTTACATATGGAGATAATGAATGATCAATAAAGAATCTACCACCTCTAGTAAAAGAGGAGATATGTCCCATGTGATTCGTTAAATGACAACCCAGGAATCCTTGGCCAAGGTGAAATGAAATTAGAAAGGAGTTTTTAATTTGCATTATTTGGAGTTGTGCATTTTCTAATCGAAATACATATAATTAAATAAAATAAGACTTGACAGTAAATCCATGTCTTATATTTAATTGGGACATTGTATGGTGGAAGGATTGAATTGTATGGTAACTATTAACTCACAGGTTCTTTTATGATTAATGTTGAAATCTATATTATCTGGAAAGTCGTTGATCGCTAGGGAGGCTTATCCCTATTGTAGAATAAATATTATTTATTTAAATAAATTATTAGTTTAATTTATTTATTTAAATAAGATTAAAATTGTTTTAATTGATTTATTCACAACCGGTTTAATATGGAGAACCTAAAGGGTCACACCATAAAAGGAAGAATAATTATTTAAGAAGGTAATGGCATAATCGTAATAATGCATTAAGTATAATTAATTTAATCTATGGTGATAGAATAAATTAAATAGCTTAATGTTTATTATTTAATATTTTGGAAATATTAAATATAAATTAATAAGAGGAGTCTTATTAATATTATTACAATTATTATTATTTTAATTTCTAAAGGAGTTTAGTAATTAATTTAATATTTAGTACTCTCATTTATTCCTAATAAGATTAGGAGACAAATTAATTAAATGAATTTAATTAATTATTCCCATGTGGTGGGAAGCCTAAATTAATTAAAGGAGTTTAATTAATTAAAAGAAATCCCATGTCTAATAGGATTAGAAGGGTTGACCAATGTCTATATAAGATAAGTCTTATAATAGATATTAGATGATGTAATTCCAATTGTTGGAGAGTACTCCTTTTCTATAGAGGATAGAAAACTAAGGTTAAGCCAAACACCCTCCTTCTTGATAATTCATCTTCCTTGGTGGATCACCTCTAGAGGCCAAACACTTGGGTGGCTAACGTTGATCAAAGGAAAGAATCTAACCCAAAAATTCAAGGAGATCACGAAGAACAAGGAGTTGAACTAGTACCTGTGGAAGCTTCGTTCTACAAGGGTATGATTCCATAACTTCTTATTTATCGTTTTAAATTAATAATTTGCATAAAGGATGATCCGGGTAATGGTTTTGTAGAAATTTTTTAAACTCTGATATACCATGCTTCCGCTAATTTTTGCAATTTGATTGCGTCACGATTTCGTACAAACCCAACATTTAGGACATAAGAAATCTTTTCAGCAGTGAGAACAATTCTCAGATTTCTTAGCCAGTCCTCATAATTCGGGCCGGTAAGCTTATTTGCATCAAGTATGCTTCGTAGTGAGATTAGTGATTTTGACATTTTTAAAATTCTGCATGTGAAAAGATAACATTTTAGCAAACATTCATTTTATTAACTTTGCATACCAAAATAAATTTAGGTCTTTATTTTAAATTGGTATATCCCACTATTTTCATCAAACTATATTACCCTCACTTATATAGTTCGACAACATCTAATTAAAGATTTGCTAGTGAGATTAAGGATCCCATTTTAAATGTATATAATCTTGTGGATAGCACAACAAGCGATATACAAATAAATAGGTAGACAACTCTTGTCAATTACATCACCATGTAACTCCTTTTATTTTACCTCTTAAATCATAATGGTTATGTGTGTGCACATCCGAACTAAAATGATTTAAGTTAAGTCCAGCCTAGCACTTCCATAAATTCAAAAAGAAAAATTTTTGTCCTTGTGGATAGCACAACAAGACTAGATCGTTCAATTTTCTTGATAAGCATCAAATGTGATTAATTAACATCTTAAATATTCAATACTCACCTTGTGGATAGCACAACAAACTCATATTAAATATTTAATACTCTATTAATTAATCATGCTAAAAGGCGACGTTCGATATTCCAAATATCATTTGAACGCTTCAGACTTAATATTATTTCTTTGAGGGGTTTGTTATTATTTGTCTCATCTTGTTAAGCGCGCATGCACACACACACACATATATATATATATATATATATATATATATATATATATATATATATAATACGCGTCATTTTATTAAACATGCGAAGCATGTTTGCATAAAATATAATATATATAATATTTAGCATGCAATATAGAATACTATATTCTACCCGGATTGATTATGAACTTTTATTCTAGATTGGTTCACTAGAGCCACCAAGTGAACCAAAAGGTCAAACCTAGGAGTGCAAAAATTTAAATTTAAATATAACTATTACATTTAAACCCTGGCTCCATACAAATGGGTCTTCACGCGTTCCTTGCTCCTTGGTCTCCAGTTTCTTCAAGATTATTCTAACTATCGCTATTACATAAACTATTTTTAATTAAATAGAAACCTTGATCAGCAGTCAAGGGGAAGTACATAAGAGGGAAATAGAATTTTACACCGAGAATAAAACCAGAGAAGACGAGGTACGCAAACCCTATTTTATAAAACCCATACATTCAAGCATTCATCCAAAAATAAAAACAATCACATTGGTCATAGTCCATAATCAACCCCATTTATTATCATACACATCAACATATGCCTCAATAAATATCCATTCATCTCAGGAATAACAATGTTATTCCATATATGGATCGATGTTATTTAATGGACAAAAGTTTTGCTAAATTTTATTTTTGAAACAAAATAAACTCTTTTATTTTAATCAAAAATAAATCCAAATTAAACTCCTTTAATTTTAGCATTCTGAAATCATATTTCAGATAAAATAAACTTCTTTATTTTAAAACTTTATCAATTAAATAAATAGTTTACTTAATTAATTAAAATCAATTTTCAGGGTCTGTCCAGGTACCGGCGCAGCTGCGCCAGTAATGAACTGGGCAGCTGCACAGCTGCGCAGGTAGCCTTAAGCAGCAGTTTTTGCAGACCGGCGCAGCTGCGCCAGTAATGAACTGGGCAGCTGCGCAGCTGCGCCGTTCGTCGCAAAAACATGCAGAAAATGATTTTTGTCCAGAAAAACGATCCAATTCTTACATCAATTCATACATGGAATTATAAAATTGATAATTACCACAAAGTTAGGCTCTGATACCACTGTTGGGTTTGTACGTAACGCAATCATGCAATCAAATCACATAAATAGGGCAGAAGCGCAAAAAATAGGTTTTCAAAAAAATTTATACAAACCCATAACCATGATCATGCTTTGTGCTAGTTATCAATAACAGAAAAGAGAGAACATGGAATTATACCTTTGAAGATCCAAGCTTCCTCAGATACAAGTTCTACTCCTTTGATTCCTTTGATTCCTCTGTAGTGGCTCCTTCCCTTGATCAATGTCAGCCACCCAATTGTTTGGCCTCTAACGGTGATCCACCAAGGAAGATGAAGAACTCAAGAAGATGGGTTATTGGCTTAACCCTTGTTTCTATCTCTATAGAATATGTGTACTCCCAACTCTTGAAAAAATTCACGTACCTTATTTCTGATATAAGACTCTCTTATATAGATATTAGGTTAACCCTCCTAATCCAATTAGAATAGGGTTTTATTTAATTAATTAAATACTTTTAATTAATTTATAGCCTAATATTTATTAGGATTGAGAGAGAGTACTGATATTATATTAATTCCTAAACTCCTTTAGAATTAAAATAATAATAATATTAATAAGACTCCTCTTATTAATTTATATTTAATATTTCTAAAATATTAAATAATAAACATTAAGCTATTTAATTTATTCTATCACCATAGATTAAATTAATTATACTTAATGCATTATTACTATCATGCCATTTTCTTCTTAAATAATTCTTCTTCCTTTTATGGTGTGACCCTTTAGGTTCTCCATATTAAACCGGTTATGAATAAATCAATTAGAACAATTCTAATCTTATTTAAATAAATAAATTAAACTAATAATCTATTTAAATAAATAAAATTTATTCTACAATAGGGATAAGCCTCCCTAGCGATCAACGACTTTTCAGATAATATAGATTTCAACATTAATCATAAAAGAACCTGTGAGTTAATAGTTACCGTACAATTCAATTCTTCCACCATACAATGTCCCAATTAAATATAAGACATGGATTTACTGTCAAGTCTTAATTTATTTAATCATATGTATTTTGATTAGAAAATGCACAACTCCAAATAATGCAAATTAGAAATCTCTTTCTAATTTCATTCTACCTTGGCCAAGGATTCCTGGGTTGTCATTTAACGAATCACATAGGACATATCTCCTCTTTTACTAGAGGTGGTAGATTCTTTATTGATCATTCATTATCTCCATATGTAACTCATTATACCCAAGCATACCCTATATATGCCTTAAAAGGCCTTAAGGAATTAGTCAAAGTATAATTTGTTACATACAAGATACTATGATGATCTCAAGTCCAAGGATCACTTGTACTACTATCACATTAGGAATTTCTATTGACAGGCGAGTAAAACTCCATTAGGTATTCCATAGCGAGTCACGTTCAGTGAACTTATTCTCCAATAAGCACCTACATACTTGCTTTAGTGTCTCCACACAAATGACCATGAGATCAGTCATCCTCATCCAATGAGCAAGCAACATATGTACCAATCTATCCGGATTTACTAATCCCCATTTTAGTAATCCCACAATTGGCAACTATTTTAGTTTTTAAGCTTTCTAAGAATTTAGATCTCATTATCATGATCTCATCATGATTCTAAAAGCATTGCTTAAAACTATGGGTTATTTACATATTATAAAAACAGCACCATGTAGATAATTATATGCCTTAAATGAATATTTTATTAATAAATAAATAAGATTGTTTACAAAATATGTGCTTTATCATCATACATGATTGGCTTGTATGCACACTACTATCAGAATGTATGTGAATGTATGTTGTGTGATTCGTCCACCAAGAGGTGAACCCGTCAGTTGTTTATTACTTGACTCTAAAGGGCGTTCCCTTGTAAGGCTCAGAAAAGGCACCACTCAGATCTACTCCAATTGATCGATCGGATGTTTCCATCAAGTAAATTACGAAGATCTAGGAACCTTCATTCGAAAAAGCCTGTGAGAGTAACCATAAGATATGTCAGCCTCTGAAAAACCTAACTTACAGGATGTCTCTGTTAGGTTTGTAAGATTCATGGACACAATCAAATTTCATAAAAATAGCGGAAGCATGGTAAATCAGACTTTTAAAATTTTACAAACCATATACTCGGGTCATCCTTTATGCACAGTTATTAATTAAACGAAATAGATTGAGATTAGATTCATACTCTCGTAGAAACTAGCTTCCTCATGTACGAATTCAACTCCAATTCGTTTCGCATTCAACTTGAATCCATCGGGTTGATTCCTTCCTTTGATCAACGTTAGCCACCCAAGTGTTTGGCCTCTAGAGATGATCCACCAAGGAAGAAGAAGAATTCAAGAAGATGTGTGTTTAGTTAAAACCTAGTTTCTATCTCTCTAGAAAATGAGTGCTCTCCCAACTCTTGGAATAAAGTTTCTCACCTTGTTCCATAATAAGACTTTCTTATTTATAGATGTAGGCAACCCTCCTAAATTATTTAAGATTAGGATTTCATATTAATTAATTAAACCATTTTAATTAATTAGGCTTCCCAATCCTATTGAGAATAATTAAAATCTTTAAATTAATTAGCCTCCAAATCTTATTAGGAATATATATATATATATATATATATATATATATATGAGAGAGTATCTTATTAATTAATTCTCAAACTCCTTTAGAAATTAAATAATAATAATAATAAAACTCCTCTTATTAATTTATATTTAATATTTCTAAAATATCAAATAATAAATATTAAGCTATTTAATTTATTCTATCACCATAGATTAAATTAAATACTCTTAACTTATTATTACGATTATGTCATTTGCTTCTTAAATAAATATTCTTCCTTTTATGGTGTGACCCTTTAGGTTCTCCATATTAAACCGGTTGTGAATAAATAAATTAGAACAATTCTAATCTTATTTAAATAAATAAAGTAAACTATTTAATTTATTTAAATAAATAACATTTCTTCTACAATAAGGGTAAGCCCCCTTAGCGATCAACGACTTTTAAGATAATATAGATTTCAACATTAATCATAAAAGAACCATTGAGTTAATAGTGACCGTACAAATCAATCCTTCCATAATACAATGTCCCCATTAAATATAAGACATGAAATTACTATCAAGTCTTATTTTATTTAATTATATGTATTTTGATCCTAAATACACAACACGAAATAATGTAAATTAGAAATTCCTTTCTAATTTCATTATGTGACACCCCCAAATCCGGGTACTTCGTTTTCACATGATTTGGTATTCACTTTCTAATATAACATACATCTACCCAATTAATAATGCAAAATAAACTACAACTTAAATTAAAATAAATAAATCTCCCTTACAACAACGGTTACAACCTTTTCAAAATAATCCCGGGTTACTCTAAACATTACATGAATATAATAAGTGCGGAAATAAAAACATAACAGTCAAGTCTTAGTACAATCATTCTCAGTTAAATAAAAACAAGTCTTCACTTGCTTTGCTTTCCCTTGCCCTTACTTGTAGACGGAGCATCAGCGTTATCAACCTTAACTGAAATTGTTATTTAATGCAAGAGTGAGCAAACCATAGCTCACTGGATTTTAACAATAATATATACGTAAAAGGATATCTTTCAAAGAAGCTGAATAATATGATTTGCTTCAACAATAGAGAATTGAATAATAGTTCTTTCATCGCAATTACAATTCAAAAATAGAATTTATCTGAGGGTCATAAGACCTTTGAACTATTCTTATCCTAGGTTATAAATATTTATATTTAAACCTTTAACAGTCAATAAGACTATGGACCTTAACTCGTACTTAGGGGGATCAGCCCTTTGTACCATGTATTGTGCACAAACATCTTAACGTTATGCGTAGTAACCTCCCCTAGTACATAGGGTTGTTCAACTCAGCAATTTGAATTCAAGTCCGCACCAAAGAAAGTTTGGTTTGGATAAGCTTACAAGGGTAATTTAAATTTCACGTTCATCAACTAAGGATTAGTTGAATCGACTATCAATAATTCGTAAATAACAGAATTATGAACTAACATATGCTTTAGAATCAACTTAAAGCATTTAAAATAATAACTGGATCTTACTTGAACAATAAGTTAAGATCATTTCAATTAAATAAATAATTGTCCAATACAGAAATGGAAAGGATATTCTCAACAATGAATATATGAATTCAAGAATTTTGTATATAATTAACAAGTTTAGGGTTAGAAGACTTGCCTTAAGAGCAAACTACTTAACTCAACCACGTACTTAAACACTTCCTATATACATTCAACTATTATAATCTAAATCAGTTAACGCATAACTAATTTACATAAGTAGTTAACCTTCATGGTTAACTCACTCTAAATAAATAAATAATAATAATCAACTATCACATAGTTAATCACATCCGTAGTCACATAATTAGATTAATTATGTATTTAGTTAAATTATAATTAAACAATTATAATTTAAACACCTAATCAAATTATAATTACTTAAATTATAATTACCTTTTAAATTATACATAATTTATAATTTATAATCAATTAAACTATATTATGCATTTATCATTACACAATTTAATCATGTATTTATCAATTATAATCAATAATTAAACATTCATTATAATTACACAATTTAAAATCCACAATTAAACATGTATTTATTAAATTATAATTACTTAAATTATAATTTAAATTAACATCTAATTGATTAAAATAATCAATTTCTATACATTACAATTTCACAATATTATACTTTAAATTAAACACTTACTCTTAATTATAATTAATCAAATTATAATTAAGTAACTCATTTACAATAAAATAATTATAGTTTATAATTTATATACTATATTAGGTTTTCAAAACTTCCTTTTTCTCAAATATGAATTTATCACAATTATATAACAACATTTTATATCATTTAAATATATGTCCACTATAAATGAATAATTAAACTAAGGCTCAAAAATAATCTGCACAAATAAACTAAACTCACTGCCCAAGCACTGTGCATAGCGCAGCTGCACAGCCAGCTGCCTTAACACCGGCGCAGCTGCGCAGGGGTTGAATCTGGGATAGGCCAGTGGCGCAGCTGCGTTGCTCCTGGCCTTGCTGCTGGCGCAGCTACGCAGCAACTCGGCCAGACGCAAACAACCACGGCTCTCTGCTTTACCGAACAACCCATACAAGCCAACAAACGGAGAATTACAGTAACGTAGCCACTGTAACTCCATACACATGCAATAATACATAACATAACATGTTTCTACAATATAACAACCATCTAAATAATGATAATCACAAGTTTTAAAAATCCAATTTGGCCATTTTCATGAAAACTCATATTTTTCCAAAATAATCCACTGTAAGAAATTTTTTCCATCAATTCCACTTTATATAGATACATTATATACGTAATTACATGTAATCATCAAACAATTTCCCAATAAGCTGTTGGGTTTGTACGAAATCGTGACGCAATCAAATTGCAAAAATTAGCGGAAGCATGGTATATCAGAGTTTAAAAAATTTCTACAAAACCATTACCCGGATCATCCTTTATGCAAATTATTAATTTAAAATGATAAATAAGAAGTTATGGAATCATACCCTTGTAGAACGAAGCTTCCACAGGTACTAGTTCAACTCCTTGTTCTTCGTGATCTCCTTGAATTTTCGGGTTAGATTCCTTTCTTTGATCAACGTTAGCCACCCAAGTGTTTGGCCTCTAGAGGTGATTCACCAAGGAAGATGAATTATCAAGAAGGAGGGTGTTTGGCTTAACCTTACTTTTCTATCCTCTATAGAAAAGGAGTACTCTCCAACAATTGGAATTACATCAATCTAATATCTATTATAAGACTTCTCTTATATAGACATTGGTCAACCCTTCTAATCCTATTAGACATGGAATTTCTTTTAATTAATTAAACTCCTTTAATTAATTTAGGCTTCCCACCACATGGGAATAATTAATTAAATTCATTTAATTAATTTGTCTCCTAATCTTATTAGGAATAAATGAGAGTACTAAATATTAAATTAATTACTAAACTCCTTTAGAAATTAAAATAATAATAATTGTAATAATATTAATAAGACTCCTCTTATTAATTTATATTTAATATTTCTAAAATATTAAATAATAAACATTAAGCTATTTAATTTATTCTATCACCATAGATTAAATTAATTATACTTAATGCATTATTACGATTATGCCATTACCTTCTTAAATAATTATTCTTCCTTTTATGGTGTGACCCTTTAGGTTCTCCATATTAAACCGGTTGTGAATAAATCAATTAAAACAATTTTAATCTTATTTAAATAAATAAATTAAACTAATAATTTATTTAAATAAATAATATTTATTCTACAATAGGGATAAGCCTCCCTAGCGATCAACGACTTTCCAGATAATATAGATTTCAACATTAATCAAAAAGAACCTGTGAGTAAATAGTTACCGTACAATTCAATCCTTCCACCATACAATGTCCCAATTAAATATAAGACATGGATTTACTGTCAAGTCTTATTTTATTTAATTATATGTATTTCGATTAGAAAATGCACAACTCCAAATAATGCAAATTAGAAACTCCTTTCTAATTTCATTTCACCTTGGCCAAGGATTCCTGGGTTGTCATTTAACGAATCACATAGGACATATCTCCTCTTTTACTAGAGGTGGTAGATTCTTTATTGATCATTCATTATCTCCATATGTAACTCATTATACCCAAGCATACCCTATATATGCCTTAAAAGGTCTTAAGGAATAAGTCAAAGTATAATTTGTTACATACAAGATACTATGATGATCTCAAGTCCAAGGATCACTTGTACTACTATCACATTAGGAATTCCTATTGACATGCGAGTAAAACTCCATTAGCTATTCCATAGCGAATCACGTTCAGTGAACTTATTCTCCAATAAGCACCTACATACTTGCTTTAGTGTCTCCACACAAATGATCATGAGATCAATCATCCTCATCCAATGAGCAAGCAACATATGTACCAATCTATCCGGATTTACTAATCCCCTTTTTAGTAATCCCACGATTGGGAACTATTTAAGTTTTAAAACTTTCTAAGAATTTAGATCTCATTAGCATGATCATCATCATGATTCTAAAAGCATTGCTTAAAACTATGGGTTATTTACATATTATAAAAACAGCAACATGTAGATATTAAATGCCTTTAATAAATGAATATTTTATTAATAAATAAATAAGATTGTTTACAAAGTACGTGCTTTATCATCATACATGATTGGCTTGTATGCACACTACTATCAATCTCCCACTTGCACTAAAGTCAATCGCCATGGTATCTCATACCCATCTTCTCTAAGTGACGATCAAACTGCTGTTGTGTTAAAGCTTTAGTAAATGGATCTGCAATGTTGTCTTGAGAGTCTACACTCTCCTCTTTCAATGATTTTTTTTAATCAAAGTGCCGCAACACATGTTTAGATTCAAGATGAGACTTAGGAACTATTCCTAGTTCTGTAATGAACTTTTCATCCGAAACATCAACTTGCAGCTTCACTTACAGTTATATACTTTGTCTTTGTCACTAACCCAACAACTTTTGCTGTTTGAAACCTTTCCAATTTACTGCACCACCTTTTAAGGTAACGACTTACCATAAAGTGGATTTTGCTGTCGTCTTGGTCAGTCTGAAAACTTGAGTCTGTTTAGTCTTCTAGTTTAATTCAGACCCATCATGTGTCATGATGACATCCTTAGTGTCAGTTAAGTACTTTGAGATGTTTATCACTGTCTCACAGAGATCTTCTCCAGAATATGACTGATCAACATCAAGTCTTGTATATTTCATTGCATACATAATAGTTACTTATGCGATCTCTCTTTTACTGAGGACAATTTTAGAGAGATACACTCCATGGCTCATCATCATGAGGCACCTTTTGGAGTTGCCATGCTAAACGCCTTTAGCATCTAATGAATATACGTTTCCATGGGTTAAGCCGAACATCCTTTTAAATCTATTAATACAGATTTATATCCCCAATGTGGGATGTTCTACCCAAATCATTCATGGAGGAATGTTTAGACAACTTTATTTTGATCGATTTTAGCATAGAAATTTCATTCCCTATCAGTAATATATCATCAACATATAATACATGGAATGAAACAGCGCTCCCACTAACCTTCTTGTACACACATGGTTCATCGTCATTTTTGATAAAATCAAACTCTTTGATTGTCTCATCAAAACGAATGTTCCATCTACGAGAAGCTTGCTTCAATCCATAAATGGATCGTTGCAGCTTACAGACTTGATTTATTCCAACCTTTGAAACAAATCCCTCTGGCTGTGTCATATACACATCCTCCTCAAGTTTCCCATTGAGGAAGGCCGTTTTCACGTCCATCTGCCAGATCTCATAGTCGTTATAAGCTGCAATCGCAAGCAAAATCCGAATGGACTTGAGCATAGCTACTGGTGAAAAGGTTTCATCATAATCAACTCCTTGTCTTTGTTTGAAACCTTTTGCAACCAGTCGGGCCTTATAGGTCTCCACCTTGCCGTCCGCTCCAGTCTTTCTTTTAAAGACCCATTTACACCCAATAGGCTTAATGCCTTCAGGTGGTGAAACCAAAGTCCATACTTTGTTTTCATACATGGAGTCCATTTCGGAATTTCATGGCTTCAAGCCATTTCCCTGAGTCTTTATTACTCATGGCCTGTTCGTAATTCAATGGATCATCATCATTCATGATGCGTACCTCATCGTCATCCTCTACAACGAATCCATACCTCTCAGGTATCTTCGGTACTCTTCCAGATTTACGAACAGGGTGTGGTATAGTAGGTTCTTCTACTTGGTCAGGTACCTGACTTTGATCCGTGGTAATTTGTGGTTCTTGAGCTTCTTCAAGATATATCTTACTCCCACTGACCCCTTCATGGATAAACTCCTTTTCCAAGAAGGCAGCATGTTTCGCAACAAACACCTTTTGATCAGTTGGATGATAGAAATAATACCCTACAGTTTCTTTAGGGTATCCCACAAATCTACACTTTTCGGATTTAGTTTGTAGCTTATCATGTTCAAACTTTTTGACATAAGCTGGACAACCCCAAGTCTTAACATGCTTAAGATTTGGTTTCCTCCCCTTCCACATCTCATATGGAGTCTTTGGGGCGGATTTGGTAGGTACCTTGTTAAGTAGGTATGCAGTCGTTTCTAGGGCATATCCCCAGAAGGAAATTGGAAGGTCGGTAAAACTCATCATGGATCGAACCATGTCTAACAGTGTTCGATTTCTCCTTTCAGATACTCCATTTAACTGTGGTGTACCTGGAGGAGTCCATTGTGAGATTATACCATTTTCTTTGAGACAATTGAGAAACTCACCGCTTAAGTATTCTCCGCCTCGATCTGATCGAAGTATCTTTATACTCTTGCCCGTTTGTTTCTCTACTTCACTTCTGAACTCTTTGAACTTTTCAAATGATTCTGACTTGTATTTCATTAAATACACATATCCAAATCTTGAGTGATCATCAGTGAAAGTAATAAAATAAGAATACCCACCCCGTGCACTTGTTGTCATAGGCCCACAAACGTCTGTGTGAATCAATGTCAACAACTCTGTAACTCTTTCTCCTCTTCCACTAAAAGAAGATTTAGTCATTTTACCCATGAGACAAGATTCACAAGTTGGATATGATTCATAATCGGATAGCTCGAGGAGCCCATCTTTATGCAACTTGGATAATCTTGTTTCATTGATATAACCGAGTCTACAGTGCCACATGTAGGTATAATTAATATCATCTCTTTTCCTTTTCTTAGTTTGTTCAATTTGAAATATATTTTCTTGTAAGTCAAGTGTATAAAGTCCATTTCGCAAATTTCCAATACCATATAAAACATCGTCTTTATAAATAGAACAACTATTGTTCTTTATAACAACGTTAAATCCTTCCATATCCAATACAGAAATTGAAATAATGTTTTTAATAATATTCGGAACATAATAACAATTATTAAGATAAATGGACTTGCCCGAAGGCATTGCTAAATAATAAGTTCCTACAGCTAATGCAGCAACCTTTGCTCCATTCCCTACTCGTAGGATCACCTCATCATTGTTCAGCTTTCTACTTCTGACCAGTCCCTTCACATTATTTTATATGTGAGAACCACAGCCGGTATCCAATACCCAAGTAGAATTTTGACTTTCTGAAAAATTAATTTCAATCATGAACAAACCTTGATTGGAAGTTGAAGCTTCTCCAAGCTTCTTGTCTGCCAGAAACTTCTTGCAGTTTTTCTTCCAATGACCCGGCTCGTTGCAATGGAAGCACATTCCTTTGCTAGCTGGATCAGATTTCTTTTGTTCCTTTATGTTCACCTTGCCCTTGGTCATCCGAGATCGGAAGAGCTCCTTAGATATCTCATATCTAGCAGTCCTACTTTGTTCACCATACAACTCCTTGAGGTGAATCAACATAGTAGGAGCATCCATATTTTCTTGCTGACGCTGAAGCTCGTTATTCATGGATGCGAGCATGATGCATTGAGCTACAGATGCATCATCTTGCCACTTTACAATGGTGGCAATCTCTTCCTCAGAGACTGTTTCTGGAACAGTTCCAGGGACAGGTGAGTTTAGGACATAAGAAATCTTTTCAGTAGTGAGAACTATTCTCAGATTTCTTAGCCAGTCCGTATAATTCGGCCCGGTAAGCTTATTAGCATCAAGTATGCTTCGCAGTGAAATTAGTGATTTTGACATTTTTAAAATTCTGCATGTGAAAAACAACATTTTAGCAAACATTCATTTTATTAATTTTGCATACCAAAATAAATTTAGGTCTTTATTTTAAATTGGTATCTCCCACTATTTTTATCAAACTACATTACCCTCACTTATATAGTTCGGCAACATCTAATTAAAGATTTGCTAGTGAGAATAAGGATCCCATTTCAAATGTATATAACCTTGTGGATAGCACAACAAGCGATATACAAATAAATAGGTAGACAACTCTTGTCAATTACAACACTATATAACTCCTTTTATTTTGCCTCTTAAATCATAATGGTCAAGTGTGTGCACATCCGAACTACAATGATTTAAGTTAAGTCCAAGCCTAGCACTTCCATAAATTCAAAAAAGAAAAATGTTCGTCCTTGTGGATAGCACAACAAGACTAGATCGTTCAATTTTCTTGATAAGCATCAAATGTGATTAATTAACATCTTAAATACGCAATACTCGCCTTGTGGATAGCACAACAAGCTCATATTAAATATTTAATACTCTATTAATTTATCATGCTAGAAGGCGACGTTCGATATTCCAAATATCATTTGAACGCTTCGGACTTAATATTATTTCTTTGAGGGGTTTGTTATTATTTGTCTCATTTTGTTTAGCGCGCATGCACATATATATATAAAATACGCGTCATTTTATTAAACATGCGAAGCATGTTTGCATAAAATATAATATATATAATATTTAGCATGCAATATAGAATACTATATTCTACCCGGATTGATTATGGACTTTTATTCTAGTTTGGTTCACTAGAGCCACCAAGTGAACCAAAAGGTCAAACCTAGGGGTGCAAGAATTTAAATTTAAACGTAACTATTACATTTAAACCCGGGCTCCATACAAACGGGTCTTCACGCGCTCCTTGCTCCTTGGTCTCCAATTTCTTCAAGATAATTCTAACTATTCTTATTACATTAAACTATTTAATTTAAATAGAAACCTTGATCAACAGTCAAGGGGAAGTACATAGGAGGGAGATAGAATTTTACATCAAGAAAAAAAAATTAGAGAAGACGAGGTACGCAGACCCCATTTAATAAAACCCATTCATTCAAGCATTCAACTAAAATAAAATCCAATCACATTGGTCAAATAGTCCATAATCAATCCCCATTTATTTTCATACATATCACCATATATATCAATAAATAAATATTCATCTCATGAATTAAAACATTCCATATATATATGAGTATCATTTAATGGGCAATTTTAAATTGCATGAAATCCAATTTCAAGATTAAAATAAACTCTTTATTTTAATTATAAAATTATTTAGAATATAATATATAAATATATCATATTTATTTTTTAAAAAGAAGTCACCTTCTTTTATTAAAAGAGTCCTGCAGGTTTATTAAAAAAGTCCTTTCCTGATGGGTCACCTTCTTTTTGGAGTAAGAAAGAGACAACACCTTTTCTTTGCAGAATTCAAGATTAGCACCAAAAAAAAAATTGTGATTCGTCCCAAAAAAAGTCTTTTTTTTTTCTTAAAAAATATAATTTTATACAATAAAATTATGCCCAATAAATTATTTTAAATACATACCCATATGTATATGAAATCAAAAAAAAAATTAATAATTGCATAAAGATTTGGCTCTGATGCCACTGTTGGGTTTGTACGAAATCGTGACGCAATCAAATTGCAAAAATTAGCGGAAGCATGGTATATCAGAGTTTAAAAAATTTCTACAAAACCATTACCCGGATCATCCTTTATGCAAATTATTAATTTAAAACGATAAATAAGAAGTTATGGAATCATACCCTTGTAGAACGAAGCTTCCACAGGTACTAGTTCAACTCCTTGTTCTTCGTGATCTCCTTGAATTTTCGGGTTAGATTCCTTTCTTTGATCAACGTTAGCCACCCAAGTGTTTGGCCTCTAGAGGTGATTCACCAAGGAAGATGAATTATCAAGAAGGAGGGTGTTTGGCTTAACCTTACTTTTCTATCCTCTATAGAAAAGGAGTACTCTCCAACAATTGGAATTACATCAATCTAATATCTATTATAAGACTTCTCTTATATAGACATTGGTCAACCCTTCTAATCCTATTAGACATGGAATTTCTTTTAATTAATTAAACTCCTTTAATTAATTTAGGCTTCCCACCACATGGGAATAATTAATTAAATTCATTTAATTAATTTGTCTCCTAATCTTATTAGGAATAAATGAGAGTACTAAATATTAAATTAATTACTAAACTCCTTTAGAAATTAAAATAATAATAATTGTAATAATATTAATAAGACTCCTCTTATTAATTTATATTTAATATTTCTAAAATATTAAATAATAAACATTAAGCTATTTAATTTATTCTATCACCATAGATTAAATTAATTATACTTAATGCATTATTACGATTATGCCATTACCTTCTTAAATAATTATTCTTCCTTTTATGGTGTGACCCTTTAGGTTCTCCATATTAAACCGGTTGTGAATAAATCAATTAAAACAATTTTAATCTTATTTAAATAAATAAATTAAACTAATAATTTATTTAAATAAATAATATTTATTCTACAATAGGGATAAGCCTCCCTAGCGATCAACGACTTTCCAGATAATATAGATTTCAACATTAATCAAAAAGAACCTGTGAGTAAATAGTTACCGTACAATTCAATCCTTCCACCATACAATGTCCCAATTAAATATAAGACATGGATTTACTGTCAAGTCTTATTTTATTTAATTATATGTATTTCGATTAGAAAATGCACAACTCCAAATAATGCAAATTAGAAACTCCTTTCTAATTTCATTTCACCTTGGCCAAGGATTCCTGGGTTGTCATTTAACGAATCACATAGGACATATCTCCTCTTTTACTAGAGGTGGTAGATTCTTTATTGATCATTCATTATCTCCATATGTAACTCATTATACCCAAGCATACCCTATATATGCCTTAAAAGGTCTTAAGGAATAAGTCAAAGTATAATTTGTTACATACAAGATACTATGATGATCTCAAGTCCAAGGATCACTTGTACTACTATCACATTAGGAATTCCTATTGACATGCGAGTAAAACTCCATTAGGTATTCCATAGCGAATCACGTTCAGTGAACTTATTCTCCAATAAGCACCTACATACTTGCTTTAGTGTCTCCACACAAATGATCATGAGATCAATCATCCTCATCCAATGAGCAAGCAACATATGTACCAATCTATCCGGATTTACTAATCCCCTTTTTAGTAATCCCACGATTGGGAACTATTTAAGTTTTAAAACTTTCTAAGAATTTAGATCTCATTAGCATGATCATCATCATGATTCTAAAAGCATTGCTTAAAACTATGGGTTATTTACATATTATAAAAATAGCAACATGTAGATAATTAAATGCCTTTAATAAATGAATATTTTATTAATAAATAAATAAGATTGTTTACAAAGTACGTGCTTTATCATCATACATGATTGGCTTGTATGCATACTACTATCATAAGCATGTTAGTATATTCTAATTCATCAATTTTACTTTATCATCATAACATATAAATTCCATGTGAACACATTTTTCAATTAAAACTTATTCTGACAAAATTTTATTTTCTGACAATCCTTCTTATGGAATATAATTCATATATAACCCATTATAAGCACACTATATATATATGTACACCAAATTTATACAACTCTCATGCTAAAATCATACACAGAGAATTCATACTCAAGGATAACATAGAAAACATAAAAATAAAAAGGGAATTAAGACATACCCTTTAACTTATGTTTGAAGAAGAAAATAATGCCAATTGCTTTGATTCTCACGAGTTCTCCCTTTCTTCTTCCTCTTCTTTTTCTCTTTTTCTCTCCTCTGGGTTCCTCCTTTCTTTCTTAGTTCTTAGACTAACTTAGCATAAACTAATCTAAGGGGTTATACAAAACTAATCAAATAAATGCGGATAAGATTTTATCATAACATCTTCGAGTTCCCACGTAGCTTCTTCAGCACTGTGGTTCCTCCAGATTACCTTAATAGAAGGTATCACTTTATACCTAAGTACTTGTTCCTTTCTATCAACTATTTGAACAGGCACTTCTTCATATGTTAAGTCTTTATCAAATAGCAAAGGTTCATATTCTATTACATGTTTATAATCGTGCTTGTAAAGTCTTAACACATAAATATGAAAGACATTATGTATATTCTCGAGCTCCGGAGGTAATGCAATCTCGTAAGCAACCTCACCCACCTTTCGTAGTACCTCGAAAGGTCCAATAAATCTGGGACTCAGCTTTCCCTTCTTACCAAATCTAATCTTCCCCTTCCAGGGAGATACTTTCAGGAACACTAAACTTCCTGATAAGAATTCTCGGTTTTGTCGATGAAGATCGGCATACTTCTTTTGTCTGTCTTGAGCAGCAATTAATCTCGTTCTGATCAGCTTCACAATTTCAGCGGTTTGTTGTACCAATTCTGGTCCCAACAATTGACGTTCATCGACTTCATCCCAGCACAAAGGAGTTCTGCATTTTCTGCCGTATAATGCTTCGTAAGGCGGCATGCCTATACTCGCATGATGACTATTGTTGTAGGCAAACTCCACCAACGGTAGATGATCCTCCCAGCTTCCTTTGAAGTCCATCACATAAGCTCTCAGCATATCCTCAAGCGTCTGAATCGTTCTCTCGCTCTGTCCATCAGTCTGAGGATGATACGCTGTGCTTATTCGCAATTGCGTTCCCAGACATTCTTGCAATCGCTTCCAGAAGTTAGACGTGAAACGCGGATCTCTGTCAGGACACAATCGACACTGAAACACCGTGTCGAGAAATAATTTCCTTCACGTATAGCTTCGCTAGCTTATCCAGGTTGTACTTAACCCTGATCGGCAGAAAGTGGGCTGACTTCGTCAGTCGATCCACTATAACCCATATCGCATCAAATCCCTTATGAGTTGCTGGAAGACCTACCACGAAATCCATCGTGATGTGCTCCCACTTCCACTCTGGAATTTCTAACGGTTGCAGCAAACCACTTGGTCTCTGGTGTTCTGCTTTAACTTTCTCTCACGTCAAGCATTTTGCAACGCATTCAGCAACGTCCCTCTTCATATTCGGCCACCAGAAATGATGCCTGAGATCCTGGTACATCTTTGTACTCTCAGGGTGAATAGAATATCTAGAACTATGAGCTTCGCTCAGAATCTCCTCTTTGACCTCAGGTACTGGCGGTACCCAGATTCTACCTTCAAATCGTAACAGACCTTCGTTATCGATCTTGAACTTGAACTCTTCGCCATCGATTATCCTCCTCCAAATCTTCTTACATTCTTCATCGTGCAGTTGTGCTTCTTTCACTTTGTCTACTAGAGTAGAACCAGTAGTTACTTGAAACAACATCTCATCCAATTCCTTCAGCAGCTTCACCTCCAACTCCAATCTAGCCATCTGTTCTATCAACTGATCCTGATCAGTTAACACGTTCAGCTTCTCCTGACCTTTCCTGCTCAAAGCATCGACAACAACATTAGCTTTACCCGGATGGTAAAGTATCTCGCAATCGTAGTCTTTAATCAGTTCCAACCATCTTCTTTGGCGCATGTTCAAATCCTTCTGGGTAAATATATACTTCAGACTCTTGTGATCTGTGTATATTTCACACTTTTCTCCATATAAGTAGTGCCTCCAAATATTTAGTGCAAACACTACTGCCGCCAATTCTAGATCATGGGTCGGATACCCCTTCTCATAATCTTTTAGCTGACGTGACGCATAGGCAATGACTTTTCCGCTCTGCATTAATATATAGCCTAATCCTTTATGTGAGGCATCGCTATATACTACGAAATTCCCCAAACTATCTGGTAAAGATAATAAAGGCGCAGTACTCAACCTCTCCTTCAGCTCTTGAAAACTCTCCTCACACTTCTCCGTCCAAACAAACTTAACTATTTTACGAGTCAAATTCGTCAACGGAGTTGCGATTCTAGAAAAGTCTTGGATAAATCTACGGTAATAACCTACCAATCCCAAGAAACTCCTCACTTCAGATGGCGTCTTTGGCTGTTCCCAATTCATAACAGCTTCAACCTTCGACGGATCTACCGAAATACCATCCTTGTCGATCACGTGGCCAAGAAATTGGACACGTTCCAACCAGAATTCGCACTTCAAGAATTTAGCGTAAAGCTTCTCTTGTCTCAGTGCTTCTAAGGTTAGTCGTAAGTGTTCAGCATGCTCCTCCTCGGTCTTGGAATAAACCAGGATGTCATCTATGAACACTACCACGAACTTGTCTAGAAATGGCTTGAACATCCTGTTCATTAAGTCCATAAATGCAGCTGGGGCATTCGTGAGACCAAATGACATCACCAAGAACTCGTAATGACTATATCGAGTCCTAAAAGCCGTTTTAGGTATATCTTCCTTCCTCACCTTCAATTGATGATATCCGCTTCTCAAATCGATTTTCGAGAAGTACCTTGCACCCTTCAGTTGATCAAACAAGTCATCGATCCTAGGTAAAGGATACCTATTCTTGATCGTAACTTTATTCAACTCCCTATAATCAATGCAAAGACGCATCGATCCATCTTTCTTCTTAACAAACAAAACAGGCGCTCCCCACGGTGAAACGCTCGGTTGGATATACTTCTTGTCTAGTAATTCTTACAGTTGAACCATCAGTTCCTTTATCTCGACAGGAGCCATTCTGTACGGAGCCTTCAAAATCGGAGCAGTTCCCGACGCTAGATCGATCACGAACTCTATCTCCCTATCTGGAGGAAGTCTTGGCAAATCGCTCAGAAAAACATCCACAAACTCTTTAACTACCGATATCTCCTCCACCTTCGGGCTTTTCTTACGCGTATCCACTATGTAGGCTAGGTATCTTACACAACCATGCGTTAAAAGTTTCTTGGCTTGCATAACCGTTAGACAACTCGCTTGTCTAGGTAATTTGCTACCATAGAACACCAACTTCGACGGAGTCGTAAGGTTCACCGACTTCTTCTGACAGTCGATTACCGTCCAATGGTTGAACAACCAATCCAGACCTAGTATGACGTCGAATTCCCCAAGTTTTATCAGAATCAAATCTACTCTAAGCTCCTGACCCTTAATGTCTAATCTACAGTTCTTATAAACGCTCCTAACAGGAATAACTTCCCTATTCGCAATCTCTATGTTCAAGGGGTAAACTAACTCTTCTACAGGTAAGTCTAGGGTTTTAGAAAAATCATCAGATATGAATGAAAAAGTAGCACCCGAATCAAATAATACATATGCATTTATACTATTGACCGGAATAATACCTGACACCACGTCTTTTGATTTCACCGCATCCTGCACCGTCATATTGAATGTACATGCAGTGGGTCGAACAGCTTGCAATGGTGCAGCGATAGTAACGGAACTGCCGCTTCTATTCCCTCCGTTCCCTATTGACCCTGCCGTCAGCTTCTTCGGGCAGTTGCGAGCCATGTGATCTTTGGATCCACATGTAAAACAAGCTCCCTTCTTTGGGTTTGGGCAATTAGGCGCGATGTGGCCTACCTGACCACAGTTGAAGCACACCCGCTTCCCCTTCATGCACACGCCAGTGTGATTCTTACAGCATGTAGCACATGCTTCGAACTTCCTCTTCTGCTGGCTTCCTTGCTGACTCCCAGTAGAGGTGTTGTCATTCTATTTCCTCTTCTGGTTCACAGTGCTGCTACCCCCAGACTTGGTTTCTACCTCATTCTTCTTCTTCTTATCTTAGGTTGAACTTCATCACCGCTTCGCTTCCTCCCTCAGCAAGTATGGCCTTCTCTAGCACAGCCGCAAAGGTGTTCAGCTGGAACGTGGAAACCTTGTTGTAGATCCAGGGCTTTAGTCCCCGCTCAAACCTTTTCTCCTTTCTAGCATCAGTGATAACCTGGTGAGTAGCGAACCTGGCCAACTCGTTAAACTTAGCGGCATACTCTGACACCGTCATCCCTCCTTGCTTAAGTTCTAGGAACTGGACCTCCCTCTGGTTCTGCGAACTCACTGGAAAGTACATCTCGTAGAACATTTCCTTGAAACGTTCCCACGTGATGACTCCCTCTCCCTCTCTGGTCTTATTAGCCTGCCACTAAAAACTAGCATCCAACTTCAACATGAAAGCCGCGAATGTTATCTTCTGGTCCTCCCCTACCCTAGCCACATCAAACACCTTCTCCATTTCAATAACCCATGTCTGAGCCTCAATAGGGTTGGTCGATCCTTTGAATTCAGGCAGTCCTACAGCCTTGAATTCCTTGAACGTTGTACCCTGTACCTGCGGCTGATTCGCAAGAGCTCCGATCAACAGGTTCACCAACTGCTGGACCGAGTTGGGATTCATCCCATCTTTATTGTTGTTGTTCGTCGAATCCTCGGGGTTTTGACGCGCTGATCTTCTTCTAGGAGGCATTTTTTGTTAAGAAGATATTATTATTAGACCCTTTATTCAACTATTAAGTATTCAAGTTCATACTTAAACGTTTAAATGGCTCAATTCACATGGAACACATAGCACGTCAAATAACTTCTTTTATTAATTACTCGTAGTTTAAAAACATCAAACAGATAGCATTTCTGCCTTTTACATCTTCCTTCCTGAACTGGAAAAGTTACAGGATTACATTATTAACTTATCCCATTCTTATCTCAAATTATGGGATTTACATTACTTATTTCAAAAAGCAATACATAAACAAAACTCTACTACTGCTACTGCTGCTACTGCTGCTACTGCCTAGGCAAATTAATACGTCACACAGCCTCTCTGCGTTCCTCTTCCATTACTCGAAACGCCGTTCTTCAGTCCACCACATACCACGGTAAACCTTGGAACTGAGCTAGGTAGTAGAAAATACGGTCCTGAGCTCTCTCTATCGCTGTATGAAAAGCATACTTCGTTTCCCTTAGCTTGGCTCTCTTGGCTTCAGCTTCACCTTCAGCTTGATCGGCTCGTTGATTAGCCCTCAAGCTTGACTCTTCAGCTCTGGCACGCTTCCTCGACTCCTCCTAGATGTCTTGCTTCAGCTTTGCCAGTTCAAATCGAGTAGCATCTCTATCAACCTCCATATGTATTAGGTTCCACTGTGCATCTCCTAGGTCACTTGCCATTTCTTCGATCGTCTCGTCCCGCTGCTGGATGGTTTCTTCGAGATCTCCTACTCGTCCATGAAGCTCCACATTGCTATCGTAGACTGCCTCGTACATCTCAGCACTAGTAGAGTGAGGTGGGAATTCCTCTTTGGGATCCTCTTCCTCCTCTTCCTCCTCTTCAGACTCATCATCTTCTGGAATAGGTGTCAGCTCACGCTCCCGACCAGCTACGATGATCACTGGAGATGGCTCTCTCCTAACCAGCTGCTCCCAGACAACATGTATGTCACGGGGCTCCTCCTCTCTAGGCACCTGAGGTACGTCCTCTCTAGCCTGACTAGGTTCTCCAACGTTCGACATCCTGACAAAAGAATTTTAAAGTTCATTATTACATGATATCGAGTCGTCACTCTTCGAATACTATAATGTAAACACATAGCACATAAGGTAGTTTATTATCTTTTTACCTATCACATCTATCTTTTTGATCTTACCTATAAGGCTACTACCTAAGATTTTTCCCCACCTAAGGTTTCATAACCTATAGCTCTGATACCAACCTATGACACCCCCAAATCCGAGTACTTCGTTTCCACATGATTTGGTGTTCACTTTCTAATATAACATACATCTACCCAATTAATAATACAAAATAAACTACAACTTAAATTAAAATAAATAAATCTCCGTTACAACAAGGGTTACAACCTTTTCAAAATAATCCCGGGTTACTCTAAACCTGACGTGAATATAATAAGTGCGGAAATAAAAACATAACAATCAAGTCTTAGTACAATCATTCTCAGTTAAATAAAAACAAGTCTTCACTTGCTTTGTTTTCCCTTGCCCTTACTTGTAGACGGAGCATCAGCGTTATCAATCTTAACTGAAATTGTTATTTAATGCAAGAGTGAGCAAACCACAGCTTACTAGATTTTAACAATAATATATACGTAAAAGGATATCTTTCAAAGAAGCTGAATAATATGATTTGCTTCAACAATAGAGAATTGAATAATAGTTCTTTCATCGCAATTACAATTCAAAAATAGAATTTATCTGAGGGTCATAAGACCTTTGAACTCTTCTTGTCCTAGGTTATAAATATTTCTATTTAAACCTTTAACAGTCAATAAGACTATGGACCTTAACTCGTACTTAGGGGGATCAGCCCTTTGTACCATGTATTGTGCACAAACATCTTAACGCTATGCGTAGTAACCTCCCCTAGTACATAGGGTTGTTCAACTCAGCAATTTGAATTCAAGTCCGCACCAAAGAAAGTTTGGTTTGGATAAGCTTACAAGGGTAATTTAGATTTCACGTTCATCAACTAAGGATTAGTTGAATCGACTATCAATAATTCGTAAATAACAGAATTATGAACTAACATATGCTTTAGAATCAACTTAAAGCATTTAAAATAATAACTGGATCTTACTTGAACAATAAGTTAAGATCATTTCAATTAAATAAACAATTGTCCAATACAGAAATGGAAAGGACATTCTCAACAATGAATATATGAATTCAAGAATTTTGTATATAATTAACAAGTTTAGGGTTAGAAGACTTGCCTTAAGCGCAAGCTACTTAACTCAACCACGTACTTAAACACTTCCTATATACATTCAATTATTATAATCTAAATCAGTTAACGCATAACTAATTTACATAAGTAGTTAACCTTCATGGTTAACTCACTCTAAATAAATAAATAATAATAATCAACTATCACATAGTTAATCACATCCGTAGTCACATAATTAGATTAATTATGTATTTAGTTAAATTATAATTAAACAATTATAATTTAAACACTTAATCAAATTATAATTACTTAAATTATAATTACCTTTTAAATTATACATAACTTATAATTTATAATCAATTAAACTATATCATGCATTTATCATTACACAATTTAATCATGTATTTATCAATTATAATCAATAATTAAACATTCATTATAATTACACAAATTAAAATCCACAATTAAACATGCATTTATTAAATTATAATTACTTAAATTATAATTTAAATTAATATCTAATTGATTAAAATAATCAATTTCTATACATTACAATTTCACAATATTATACTTTAAATTAAACACTTACTCTTAATTATAATTAATCAAAGTATAATTAAGTAACTCATTTACAATAAAACAATTATAGTTTATAATTTATATACTATATTAGGTTTTCAAAACTTCCTTTTTCTCAAATATTAATTTATCACAATTATATAACAACATGTTATATCATTTAAATATATGTCCACTATAAATGAATAATTAAACTAAGGCTCAAAAATAATCTGCACAAATAAACTAAACTCACTGCCCAAGCACTGTGCATGGCGCAGCTGCGCAGCCAGCTGCCTTAACACCGGCGCAGCTGCGCAGGGGTTGAATCTGGGACAGGCCAGTGGCGCAGCTGCGCTGCTCCTGGCCTTGCTGCCGGCGCAGCTGCGCAGCAACTCGGCCAAACGCAGACAACCACGGCTCTCTGCTTTACCGAACAACCCATACAAGCCAACAAACGGAGAATTACAATAACGTAGCCACTGTAACTCCATACACATGCAATAATACATAACATAACATGTTTCTACAATATAACAACCATCTAAATAATGATAATCACAAGTTTTAAAAATCCAATTTGGCCATTTTCATGAAAACTCATATTTTTTCAAAATAATCCACTATAAGAAATTTTTTCCATCAATAGCACTTTATATACATACATTATATACGTAATTACATGTAATCATCAAATAATTTCCCAATAAGTATGTTAGCATATTCTAATTCATCAATTTTACTTTATCATCAAAACATATAAATTCCATGTGAACACAGTTTTCAATTAAAACTTATTCTGACAAAATTTTATTTTCTGACAATCCTTCTTATGGAATATAATTCATATATAACCCATTATAAGCACACTATATATATATGTACACCAAATTTATACAACTCCCATGCTAAAATCATACACAGAGAATTCATACTCAAGGATAACATAGAAAACATAAAAATAAAAAGGAAATTAAGACATACCCTTTAACTTATATTTGAAGAAGAAAATAATGCCAATTGCTTTGATTCTCACGAGTTATCCCTTTCTTCTTCCTCTTCTTCTTCTCTCTTTCTCTCCTCTGTGTTCCTCCTTTCTTTCTTAGTTCTTAGACTAACTTAGCATAAACTAATCTAACGTATAATATAATACGTAGTAATAGATATAGGATTAATTATATATAAATAACTGACAATTATATTAAGTAAAATGTCAGTTACAAATTTCAAAAGCCACAATGCCTTGTTTGGCAAAACAAGGTTATTTTCAAAAACAGATTATTAATGCTAAGGTATTGTTTGGTAACAGTTTATTTAAAAATAGCATTTTGATAGTTAGGGCTCTGTTTGGTAGAAATAGGTTTAAAACAAATACAAGGGCCTTGTTTGATTAAAATCCTTTTTTTTTATTTTAACAAATCATTAAACACCTATTTTAAATGTCACATTTTAATTAGTTAAATATTAATCATCTAATTTAATCAATTAAAATCTAACATCAATAAATCACATAAAATTGCCACATAATTATAATCACTCGCTAATTATAATTCATGTAACAATTCATCACATATCTCATCTAATTTAATTCTCTCAATTAAATTAAAACTATAATATAAAATTAATATACATCAATTAAATTAAATTTTACACATTCATTTAATTAATATGTACACTTAATTAAATCACTTCCATAAATCACATAATTTATTTATTTAACTCAATAAACAAATCACATAAAATATTTATTTAACTCAATAAATATTTAAAATTAAATATAAAAATCTCAATCGTTACACATTCCACCTTGGCTAATGATTCCTGAGTTATCATTTATCGAATCACATAGGACATTCTCTTCTTTTGCTAGAAGCGGTATATTCTTTATTGATTATTAATTATCTCCATATATAACTTATTATACCCAAACATACCATTTGATATATCTTAAAGGTCTTAAGGGACATGTCAAAGTATAACTTATCATACAGAAGATACTATGATGATCTCAAGTCTAAGGATCACTTGTACTACTATCACTTGCGAAATTCTTATTGATAGGCAAGTTCAACTCCATTAGATATTCCTCAGTGAGCCATGTTCAGTGAACTTATTCTTCAATAAGCACCTACATACTGGCTTTAGTGTCTCCACACAAATGATCATGAGATCGATCATCCTCATCTAATGAGCGAGCAACGTATGTACCAATCTATCCGGATTCACTAATCTCTTTTTTAGTAATCCAACGATTGGGAACTATTTTAGTTTTAAGCTATCTAAGAATTTAGATCTCATTAGTATGATCATCATCATGATTTTAAAAGCATTGTTTAAAATTATAGGTCACATTTTATTATAACAACATTATGTAGATAATTAAATGCCTTTAATTAAATAACTCTTTTATTAATAAATGAATAAGATTGTTACAAAGTATATGCTTTATCATCAAACATGATTGGCTTGTATGCATACTACTTTCAATCTCCCACTTGCACTAAAGTAAATTGCCATGGTATCTAATGCCCTTCTTCTCTAAGTGATGATTATCATACTGCTGGATTAGCTTTAGTAAATGGATATGTAATGTTGTTCTTGAGAGTTCAATATCTCAATAGTGACTTCTCTTCTTTCAATGATTCTTTTAATCAAATGAAAGTGCCACAACACATGTTTGGATCCAAGATGAGACTTAGGAACTATTACTAGTTCTGTAATGAACTTTTCATCCGAAACATCAACTTACAGTTTTATTGACAGCTATATACTTTGTCTTTATCACTAAACCAGCAACTCTTTGTTGTTTGGAACCTTTCTAATTTATTACACCTCCTTTCAAGGTAACGACTTACCCTAAAGTGAATTTGTTGTCATCTTGGTCAGTCTGAGAAAACTTGAGTCTGTTTATTCGTCTAGTTTTAATTCATACCCATCATGAATCATGATTACATCCTTAGTGTCGGTTAAGTACTTTAAGATGTTTGCCACTGTCTTACAGTGATCTTCTCCAGAATATGACTGATCAACATCAAGTCTCGTACATTGCATTGCATATATGATAGTTACTCATGCGATCTCTCTCTTATTGAGGATAATTTTAAAGAGATACACTCCATTGCTCACCATCATGAGACATCTCTTAGAGTTTGCCATGCTAAACGCCTTTAGCATCAAATGAATATACGTTCTTTGGGTTAAGACGAACATCCTTTTAAATCTATTTGTATAGATTTATATCCCCAATTTAGGATGTTCTACCCAAATCATTCATGGAGAAATATTTAGACAACTTTATCTTTACTGATTATAACACTGGTATGTCATTCTTTATCAGTAGTATATCAACATATAATACTTGGAATGTCACAACGCTCCCACTGACCCTTTTGTACACACTAAGTTCATTCTCGTTTTTGATAAGATCAAACTCTTTTGATTTTTCTCATCAAAATGAATGTTCCATCCTTCAGAAGTTTACTTCAATCCATAAATGGATTGTTGTAGCTTATATATATGATTTGCTTCAACCATTGAAATAAATCCATCTGGCTGTATCATACATACATTCGCCTCTAATAATATATATTTGAGGAAGGGCATCTCCACGTCCATTTGCCAGATCTAGTAATATTAAGATGCAAGTGCAAGTAAAATCCAAATGGACTTGAGCATTACTAACGGTAATAAGGTTTTATCACAGTCAACTCCTTGACTTTATTGGAAAACTTTTTTCAAACCAGTCTAGTCTTATAGGTCTCCACCTTGCCAATTGCTCCAAAGATTCATTTCGAATTTTATGGCCATCTGTTATTTCTCTAAGTATGTAGAGCTCTTAACCTCATCGTATGTAACTGGATCATCATCTTCTATGATGTGTACCTCATCATCATCATCTATGATGAATCCATACCTCACAGGTATCTTCGGTACTATTCCAAATTTACGATTCGATTGTCGTACAATAGGTCTATTTACATGTTCCTCCTTTTGACTAATAGTATTTTGTGGTTCTTGAACTCCCTCAAGATCTATTATCCTCCCACTAGCCCTTCAAGGATAAATACCTTTACCTTAGAAGGTAACGTATTTCGAACAAACACCTTTTGCTAACTAGGATTATAGAACATATACCCTAAACTTACTTTAGGATGTCCCACAAATCTGTACTTATCAAATCTTGTCCCAAGCTTATCCTTTTGAAACCTTTTCACATAAGCTGGACAACCCTTTATCTTAACATACTTAAGATTAAGAATCCTCCCTGTCCATAACTCTTATGAAGTCTTGGGGACGAATTTTGAGGTCACCTTATTTTGTAGATATGCAGCTGTTTCCAGGGCATTACCCCAAAAGGATACTAGAATGTTGGTAAAATCATTATGGACCGCACAATGTCCAACAAGGTACTATTTTTCCTTTTAGATACACCAATCGATTATTGTGTATCAGGAAGCGTCCATTGTAAGAAAATCATTTAATATGATCTTAAAACTTATTGCACAATAATTTATTCCTCGATCCATTCGAAAAGCCATAATACCTTGCCAATTAATTTTACTTCTGAATTCTTTGAACCTTTCAAATGATTCAGACTTGTATTTTACCAAATATAAATATTCAACTCTTTGAATGATCATCTCCTTTTCTTTTACTAGTTTGTTCAATTAAAAATTATTTTTCAAGTAAGTCAAGTATGTAAAATCTATTACGTAATATGTTAATTATTTAAACTAATGGACTTGCTCGTAGGCAACGCTAAACAATAAGTTACTGCATTTAAAGTACCAACCTTTGTTCCATTCCCACACGTAAGAAGACTTTCCCTTGTTTAGCTTTCTACTTCTACTTGGTCCCTTCATAAATCTGAGAACCATGGACGGTATTCAATACCCAAGTAGAAACTTTACTTACTGAAAGATCTATTTCAATCATTGACAAACCTATATATATAACTTAAGCTTCACTAAGCTTTTTCTGGTTAGCCTTTGCAAGATACTTCTCACAGTTTCTATTCAAATGTCCAGGCTTATTACAGTAGAAGCAAACTCCTTTGCTATCCGTATCAATTTTTGTTCTTATTATCCTTTGTATTTGCCTTTCTATTTACCTTCTTTGAATCGTTCTTCTTTTTAGAAGATCCTTTGGCCCCTACCAGTAAAACTTGGTCTTTCTTGGTTGGAAAATGACTCTCAACAGTTTTTCAACAAGTTTAAGTAAATCAGCGAGGCTGACATCTAGTTTGTTCATGTGAAAATTCACAACAATTGTGTAAGGAGTCCGGGAGTGAGTGCAAGGTCAAATCTTGGCTCAACTCTTCATCCATGATAAAATCATGTTGTCCTAATTGTTCATTCAAATTGATCATCTTTAGGACATATGTCTATACTGTAGTGTCATCGATCATTTTAGATTGGAAGAGCTCATTAGATATCTAATATCTATTAGTCCTACTTTCCTCACCATTCAACTCTTTGAAGTGTAGGAATATAGTAAGAGCATCCATAGTTTCATGTTGACGTTGAAGCTCGTTACTCATGGATGCAAGCATGATGCATTGAGCCAACTATGCATCATCTTGCTACTTTCTAAAAATAGCAATCTCTTCCTCAGAGGCATTGTCTGCAACCATTGCAGGGATAGTCGTATTTAGGACATAAGATAGCTTTTAAGCTCTGAGAACTATTCTCATTTTTCTTTAACCAATCCGTTTAATTCGGTCCGGTTAAATAGCATCTAATATGCTACACAATGATAGTAATTTAAACATTCTAAAATTCTGTAAATAAATTTGTAATTAACAACATTATAACATACATTCTTTTATTAATTACCAAAATAAATTAGGTCTTGTTTTAAATTGGTATATCCTACTATTTTCATCAAACTATATTACCCTCATAATATATTGTAACGATCCCAAAATTCTTACAATATAAATCTAATTCTCGATTGTTAACAATACAACTTTATTCTAACTTTACATCTTTATTCGATGATACAATCATTAAAAATGCAGAATATTTAGAACTTTTATATAATTTTTTTCTTTATTGCCTTGAATTGCAACATTTACCTTACATATTTTTGATTCAATTCTATTACATGAATCATTTCCTCTAAGTTACTATACAAAGTCTTACATTACAATTATTATCCATATACATCGGATAACTCAACTTTACAACTTTAAAAAAAACATTACAATCAAAACATTAAATGCATTTCTCATTTACATAAGTAAGCTTCTTAAATTACTATTGAACTCTAACATTCAACTAGCACGTATCATTACCTTGCATCCTTAACCTGCAAAAATAATTATTTGCAAGAGTGACCTCAACATACATCTCATAATCGTTAGAGTAACATAACATACATGCTTTAATTCACATAACAAATATAAAGATCGAGTTACTTACTCAATCAACATTATTTAACCAAAACAATGTAGTCATAAATTGAATTTAACATTTTATGATTACAATATATATAACATATCATGCTCGCTTACAACATATATAACATATCATGCAATTTAAAACAGTTCATCAAGTTCACGTAGAAAATAAGAACCGAAAGACTTGCCTGGCTCGTAGATTACCAATTACTGAAAACAGCTTATAATTATCTGCTTCATGAATCCTACATAACGTATTACCATACACATCAATTATTAGTCACCTAGCAACACTTAGCAATCGCTTAAGTAAATTCTAATTTACACTTCATAGTTCTCTCCCATTTATTTGACACACACTGTCAAATTTATATGTATAATTAACAATATAAGTTAATTATCACATAGCTAATCCTCATAGTTAGTTAACCAATTTAGGTTAACTCATTCCTCTTTAACTAACAAGTAAATAATTAATTACCACATAATTAGTCGCATCATATAATCATATTACATTTCACATAATTAATCAATTAATAATTACATACTCATATTAAATTATAACTAAATAAATTATAATTTAAACACCCACTTTAATTATAATTAATCAATTATAATTACATCTTATTTTAATCAAATTATAATTGCACAATTTATAATTTAATTTAAACCATTACCTTAATAATAATTAATCAAATTATAATTCAACAAATTATAATTTATAATTAATCGAACTACATCATGCATTAACTTATAATTTAAACATATTATAATTAATCAAATTATATTCATTATAATTTAATAAATTATAATTTAAATTAAACCTTTACTATAATTATAATTATTCTAATTATAATTACACATTATATTTTATTAATATAATTCATTATTATTACTTTAGCATTTTAATGTATGCTTCAATTCATACAATTTACAACATTAAGTTAACTTTCATGATACAAGCAAAATACACAAAATAAATATTTTTTTCTTTTTTGCATACCCCTTGCCGGGGCAGGGATTTTGGCTTTCAAAGGCCCGCGGGGGTAGGCCCCCTGCAACAGCTCAATTTTGGTTCGCGAACTGTGCAGAAAAAAAGTTAATTTGGCTTATTTCTCCACATCGAGTTTCGAATTTAGCCAACCAATTACACATAAAACTTTACAGAAACATAATACTAAAGTTTCTAACTTGTTTTAACATATTGAATCATTCAAACACATAATCAAAAACACAAGTTCATAATTTTTAAAGAAAAACCATTTTTAAGTGTTCTTGATGAAATTGAACACTGAACTTTTGTTTTTAAACCAATTCACACAATTTCAAGCACAGTAAATAAATTTTTAAACGTGCTATCATCATCTACAATTAATTTAAACAAAAATGAACAATTAAATATAAACTTTTGATTTTAAAAGAAAATTATACATATTTTAAAAATATTTTCTCTGTAACTTCTTGATGAACACGAATCCCTCATGTTCATCATATACACATGGATTAAGCATCCTAATTAAGCATATAAATCAATTATAAGCATATATTGACACAATTCATACATATACATCATGTTTATATAAATTTCTCGTTAATTCATAGACACAGAGAATTAATACTCATGAAGAACATAAAAACATAATTAAAAACAAGGAATTGAGATTATACCCTTGTTGTTTAGGAGAGCAATATGAAGATGATGATGGTGAGGTTTTAACAAGGGTTTTCTCTCAAAACCTTCCTCCTTCCCTCTTCTTCTTCTCTCTTCTTTTCTCTCTAACTTTTTTTTTCTTTCTCTGTATTTTTGTTCTTCTTTTGTTCTAACTGACTAACATCTAACTCTTTTGTTTTCTAAACTAACGTATATTACAATATACATATAACTAATATGATATATATTATATGTATAATTATATAATATATAACTCTCAATATTTAATCACCCAATTTAATACCATAATTGCAATTAATATAAAAAAAGTTACAAATTGAATTTTAAAAGCCCTAAGGCTTGTTTGGCAAAATAATATTATTTTTAAAAATAGATTTTTTTGCAGTTAAGACCTTGTTTGGTAAAACCTTTTAAAAATAGTTTTAAGGGCCTTGTTTGGGTAAAACTAATTTAAAAACCCTTTTTATTCTTTTAATAAATCTTTTAACAAATATTCTTAATGCTATACTTTAATTAATTAAATCTTATCATAAAAATTTAATTAATTAAAAGTTAACATCAATTAATCACATAAAAATTGTCACATTATAATTACTTGCTAATTATAATTTCATGCTACAATTACCATATAATTTTATCTAATTTAATTATCTCAATTAAATTAGAACTATAACTTAAAATCATTATATATTAATTAAATTAAATAATTAAATATTTATTTAATTAATATATTACACTTAATTAAATTACTTCATAACCATCACATAATTTATTTATTTAACTCAATAAATAAATTAATTAAAATATTTATTTACTTCAATAAATATTAAAATTAATATATACAATTCTCTTCACACTAAATTATATATTTCACAATATATAACACTTATACATAAACTCATACTCAAAACATCTCATAATAAGAATTTATTTATTAAATTCTCATTTATAAATTCTTAAAAAATCCGGGTTGTCACATCTTTCACTCCTTATAAGGATTCCGTCCTCGGAATCAACGAAAACCTCCCTTACTCGGTTTTCACAAAAGTTTTTCATAATTTTTCTCGTTGAATAACTTCAACACATTATCTTAACAAAAATTTTATACATATATACTACTTCATTCATCTCTTCAACAAATTTTAGGTTTTATTACATAACCTTCAATCATATATCAAATATTATATATTCTTTAACTCGTTCATTTTCTTTCTAATGATTATTACCATATACTCTACTCGTCGAATTCATATATTTCATAATTCACTATCTTATAAGTATTCAGGTTATCACATTCACCTCTTCTTCTAAGAATTTCGTCCTTCAAATTTTAATAATCTATCAAAAATATTTTACGTTAATCTTTATTCACTGGATTATTTGCGTTCTACAACTACTTCTTTCTAAGGAATATCCTTCTTACCATATTCACCTTCATAATAATAAGAATCTTCCACAATTGCTCAATAATTGCGAAGTGATATAAATAACTCAGGAATTTAAAAGATTATAAATCATGCTAAGGGGTCGCAAGACCTTGAACGTATATTTAGGTTTAATAGTGCTTCACCCCCAGTACTTCATACTATAAACCGCATCGGTGCTCTAGGTGATCAGGCTATCGCACTACTATGTCGTGCACAAACGTAGTACATCGTAACGACTATATGCGTTACACTTGGAACTATTGTCTCCGATAACATATTCCCTTTTATAGGGTTGTTCACCTCAGCTTTTTAACATCTGAATCCGCACCAAAACAATTTGGTTTGGCATACTTTGACCAAGAACGCTTGAATTTCATAAACATCTTTCAATAGTTGTCTAGCTGAATCAAGTAGCATAGACTTCTAGTAATAATTCGGACATCAATCGAAATATATATATATATATATATATATATATATTTAACCAACTCAATAAAATAAATTTTTTTTGTTTAAGGAAACTAAAAGTAAATACAATATTTTTATAGTTTAAGGAAACTAAAATAATAAATAAATATGTTTATAATATCCTGATACCGTACCGTAGTAATGGTACGTTGAGAATTTCGTCGTTACATGATGTCGTCATACTACACCATATCATAGTGGGCAGACGATCATACGATCACATCCAACACTAGGTTTACCTGCATTGATAACTTCCTCGATTATTGTTTGTACACCATATCAAATTATGCATAGAATATATAAAATATATTTTGAAAATTTAAAAATTATTTTTGTCTAGCTGAAGCAATTAGCATAGACATGTGAACAATAGCACTATTTAAAAAAAAAATCATTGGTTCCATCATTTGATCCAATATTTTTCAAGAAAACCGAAGTGCAACATCAGCACGAAGTCAATAAATTTCAAAAATCTAGCAAAACTAGGAGATTTAGAATATAAAAACTTTCTCCATCAATTAAAATCTTTACTCCATCGTTTCATTACTTAATCATTCTATCAATTTTAAACAACATCAATGCTTTCTATACTATAACCTTTCTATACCCAGTATAGTTCATCAAACTTACCATACTTTGGAAGTTCAGGAACTTGCCACAATAATATGAGTTTAAGAACTTGTCCTAGCAATACGTAGTCAAAGAACTGATCAGAGACTGTCCATATGCTTAGGGGCTCAAAACATACATACGATTATGAGTCACGAGCTTACCACAAGTATGAGTTTTAAGAACTCGCCTAACCTTAAAATCATCTAATCTAATCTTAATATCATCTTACTAACTTTCTATTGTTTCTAAATATCAAATATAAATATGAGAAAAGAATCACCTTCTCGCCATATATATATCGATAGCGCGACACCAACATTCCAACGATTATCAATATGATAAACCAAGTGTAAGCACAAAACCCCTGCCCATACAAATGTTTGTACAACTCAGCCACCACATGAGTCCTCAGTTGAAATCCCAGTTAATTCTATCTTACTCTTAACTTCTCGCTCTATACTCGATACAGACTCCTGTATCTCATCATTTATAACTCCTCGTGAGTTAATCTCGTATTATATCATAGTACATTCTCGTTATAGACTCAAACTATAACTATTCAATCATTACAGACAATCTGTCTTTTAAACCTTTAAAAGATCACGCTGTGATCTTATCCTATAATCATCCCCCTTATGATTCTTTCTTATCTCATTATCGTTTCTTTTACAATCTTCTTATCTTTACCTTTCATCATGTCATATCATGATTTTATTATATTTTTAAATCTTATAGACTTTGTCTATTCATCGTTATCCGTCATCTCGATTATTGGAGTTAGGCAACTCCTGATTCTTATCTTTATATCTCTTCAAGATTCTTCTTTGAATCTTTTTGTTTATTTAACAACTCTTCTTTTAAGAAATTTCTAATTTCATTCATATAGCTCAATATTTTATTTGGGTTTTATTCATCGTCGTTCTCATCTTCTTCTTATAACATTTCTAGGACTTAACTCATCCTATACATCTACGTATGTGAAAAGAATCACCTTTTCGTTATACGTAACTTAAACTTAACTTCTTATAACCTAAGGTCATAGCCTAAGGTACTCTTACCTAATGTGTATAACCTATCAGCTCTGATACCAACTCTAATGACCTCAAAATTCTTACAGTATAAATCTCATTCTCGATCATTAACAATACAATTTTATTCTAACTTTACATCATTATTCGATGATACAATCATTAAAAATGCAAAATATTTAAAACTTTTATATAATTTTTTTCTTTATTGTCCTGAATCGCAACCTTTACCTTATATATTTTTGATTCAATTCTAAAACATGAATCACTTCCTCTAAGTTACTATACAAAGTCTTACATTATAATTATTATCCATATACATCGGATAACTCAACTTTACAACTTTACAAAAAAACAATACAATCAAAACATTAAATGCATTTCTCATTTACATAAGTAAGCTTCTTGAATTACTATTGAACTCTAACATTCAACTAGCACGTATCATTACCTTGCATCATTGACCTGCAAAAATGGTTATTTACAAGAGTGAGCTCGACAGCTCAGCAAGATCTAACAGTTTTCATGCATCACATAGCACATAAATAACATGCTCAACATACATCTCATAATCGTTAGAGTAACATAGCATACATGCTTTAATTCACATAACAAATTTAAAGATTGAGTTCCTTGCTCAATCAACATTATTTAACCAAAATAATGTAGTCATAAATTGGATTTAACATTTTATGATTACAGCATATATAACATATCATGCTCGCTTACAACATATATAACATATCATGCAATTTAAAACAGTTCATCAAGTTCACGTGGAAAATAGGAACTGAAAGACTTGCCTAGCTCGTAGATTACCAATTACCGAAAATAGCTTATAATTATCTGCTTCATGAATCCTACATAACGTATTACCATACACATCAACAATTAGTCACCTAGCAACGCTTAGCATTCGCTTAAGTAAATTCTAATTTACACTTCATAGTTCTCTCCCATTTATTTTACACACACTGTCAAATTTATATGTATAATTAACAATATAAGTTAATTATCACATAGCTAATCCTCATAGTTAGTTAACCAATTTAGGTTAACTCATTCCTCTTTAACTAATAAGTTAATAATTAATTACCACATAATTAATCACATCACATAATCATAATATATTTCACATAATTAATCAATTAATAATTACATACTTATATTAAATTATAATTTAAACATCCACTTTAATTATAATTACATCTTACGTTAATCAAATTATAATTACACAGTTTATAATTTAATTTAAACCATTACCTTAATAATAATTAATCAAATTATAATTTATAATTAATCGAACTACATCATGCATTAACTTATAATTTAAATATATTATAATTGATCAAACTATATTCATTATAATTTAACAAATTATAATTTAAATTAAATATTTACTATAATTATAATTATTCAAATTATAATTACACATTATATTTTATTAATATAATTCATTATTATTACTTTAGCATTTTAATGTATGCTTTAATTTATACAATTTACCACATTAAGTTAACTTTCATGATACAAGCAAAATACACAAAATATTTTTTTTTCTTTTCTACATACCCCCCGCCGGGGCGGGGGTTTTGGCTTTGAAAGGCCCGCCGAGGCGGGCCCCCCTGCAGCAGCTCAATTTGGTTCGTGAACTGTGCAGAAAAAAAGACAATTTGACTTATTTTTCCACAGTCGAGTTTCGAATTTAGCCAACCAATTACACATAAAAGTTTACAGAAATATAATATTAAAGTTTCTAACATGTTTTAACACATTAAATCATTAAAACACATAATCAAGAACTCAATTTTATGATTTTTGATGAAAAACCATTGTTAAGTGTTCTTGATGAAATTGAGCACTGAACTTTTATTATTTTTAAACCAATTCACACAATTTCAAGCACAGTAAATAAATTTTTAAACATGTTATCATCATCTACAATTAATTTAAACAAAAATGAACAATCAAACATAAACTTTAGATTTTTTAAAAAAACTATACATATTTTCAAAATATTTTCTCTGTAACATTTTGATGAACATGAATCCCTCATGTTCATCATATACACATAGATTAAACATCCTAATTAAGCATATAAATTAATTATAAGCATATATTGACACAATTCATACATATACATCATGTTTATATAAATTTCTCGTTAATTCATATACACAGAGAACTAATACTCATGAAGAACATAAAAACATAATTAAAAATAAGAAATTGAGATTATACCCTTGTTGTTTAGGAGAACAATATGAAGATGATGATGGTGAGGTTTTAACAAGGGTTTTCTCTCAAAACCTTCCTCATTCCTTCTTCTTCTTCTCTCTTCTTTTCTCTCTAACTTTTTTTTTTCTTTCTCTGTATTTTTGTTCTTCTTTTGTTCTAACTGACTAACATCTAACTCTTTTGTTTTCTAAACTAACGTATATTACAATATACATATAACTAATATGATATATATTATATGTATAATTATATAATATATAACTCCCAATATTTAATCACCCAATTTAATACCATAATTGCAATTAATATAAAGAAGTTATAAATTGAATTTTAAAAGTCCTAAGGCTTGTTTGGCAAAACAACATTATTTTTAAAAATAAATTTTTTTGTAGTTAAGTCCTTGTTTGGTAAAACCTTTTAAAAACAGTTTTAAGGGCCTTGTTTGGGTAAAACTAATTTAAAAATCCTTTTTATTCTTTTAATAAATCTTTTAACAAATATTCTTAATGTTATACTTTAATTAATTAAATCTTATCATAAAAATTTAATTAATTAGAAGTTAACATCAATTAATTACATAAAAATTGTCATATTATAATTACTCGCTAATAATAATTTCATGCAACAATTACCATATAACTTCATCTAATTTAATTATCTTAATTAAATTTGAACTATAACATAAAATCATTATATATTAATTAAATTAAATAATTAAATATTTATTTAATTAATATATTACACTTAATTAAATTACTCCATAACCATCACATAATTTATTTATTTAACTCAATAAATAAATTAATTAAAATATTTATTTACTTCAATAAATATTAAAATTAATATATACAATTCTCTTCACACCAAATTATATATTTCACAATATATAACACATATACACATACTCATACTCAAAACATCTCATAATAAAAATTTATTTATTAAATTCTCATTTATAATTTCTTAAAAAATCCGGGTTGTCACATATATAGTTCGCCAAATCTAATTAAAGATTTACTAGTGAGAATAAAGATCCCATTTTAAATGTATATAGTCTTGTGTGACACAACAAACGATATATAAATAAATAGGTAGACAACTATTGTCAATTACATCAATATGTAACTCTTTGTATTTTGCTTCTTAGATTATTTTGATCAAGTGTGATACATCCGAATCAAAATTTATCCAAGTTAAGCCCAACCTAGCACTTCCATATATTCAAAAGAAAAATAATGTCCATGTGTGACACAACAAAACAACATCGTTCAGTCTATTTATAAGCATTAAATGTGATAAATCAATATCTTAAATATTTAATACTTGGCTTGTATGACACAATAAACTCATATTAAATATTTAATACTCTATTAATTTACCATGCTAAAAGGCGAAGTTAGATATTTCAAATATCTTTGAACGCTTAGGACTTAATATAAAATCTTTGAGGGATTTGTTATTAATTGTCTCATCTTGTTTAGCACGCATGCACATATGTATATAAAATACGCGTCATATTAATTGACATGCGAAGCATATTGCATAATATATAATATATAATATATAATATATATATATATATATATATATATAGTATAAGCATGCATATAGAATAATATATTCTACCCGGATTAATTATGGACTTTTATTCTTGTTTAGTTTACTAGAGCCACCAAGTGAACCAAAAGGTCAAACCTAAGGGTGCAAGAATTAAATTTAAATATAAATATTATATTTAAATCTCGGGCTCCATTACAAAGAAGTCTTCATGCGCTTCTTACTCTTTGGTCTTCAATTATTCAAAAATTAATTCTAACTATTCCTATTACAAAACTATTTACAATAAATAAAAACCTTGATCAGCAGTCAAAGAAAAGTACATAGGAGGGAGATAGAATTTACATTAAGAAAAATTATAAAAGACGAGGTACGTAGACCTCATTTATAAAATTCATACATTCAAGCATCCAACTAAAATAAAATCTAATCACATTGGTCAATAGTCCATAATCAACCTCATTTATTATCATACACATCAACATATGCATCAATAAATAAAATATTCATCTCATAAATAATAAACATTCAATATATACATTGATAACAATTTAATGGGCAATTTTAGTTAGCATAAAATTTAATTTTGAATTAAAATAAACTCTTTTATTTTAATATAAATTTAAATCAAAATAAAAACTTTTATTTTAATTTATCCATTTTTGAATAAAATTAAACTCCTTTATTTTTTTATCAAATTATTTAATCAAAATAAACTCCTTTATTTTAATTAATATGGAATCCAATTCCAAGTCAAAGTAAACTACTTTATTTTAACTTTTAAAACTGTTATGGAAAAAACAAAATATATGGAATCCAATTTCTTATCAAAATAAACTCCTTTATTTTTGATTAATTTGAAATTCTATTTCATATCTAAATAAACTCCTTTATTTAAGAAAACATGGAATCCCTTTTCTAATCACAAATAAACTACTTTATTTTAGGAAATAAGAAATTCAATTTCATCTCCAATTAGTTATTATGGAATTCAATTACAACTCTAATTTGTTAGCATGAAATTAAATTCTAATTAAAATAAACTTCTTTATTTTAATCCAATTACAAATAAAAATAAACTAATTTATTTAAATTTAGAATTACTGAAAAAATATGGAATTTAATTTAAAACATAAATAAACATTTTATTTTAATTAGAAATTAAATTATTAAATAAAATAAAATTTTATTCAATTTTTGGGTACCGGCGCTGCAGCGCCCCGAATGAATTGAATTCGGGCGTTGCGGCGCCGGGTTACCCATTTTTCAAAAAATCGTGACCCGTGCTGCGATGCCCCATTAATACTGCAAATAGGCGCCGCGGCACCGGTTCACCCATTTAAAAACCCAGACCGGCACTGTAGAGCCCAGATTACATTGTAATCCAGCGCCGCGACACCAGTGTCCAGAAGCCGTTTTTCCAGTTCACAAATTATGCAGTTTTTCTGTAAAAACATGATTCTCTGCTAATAATTATGCCCAAAAAAATTGTTATAAATACATATCAACAGACATATCAAATTTGAAGAAGTAATAACTTGCATAAAGGTTTGACATTGATGTCACTGTTAGGTTTGTAAGATTCATGGACACGATCAAATTGCATAAAAATAGCAGAAGCAAGGTAAGTCAGAGTTTTAAAATTTCACAAACCATATATCGGGATCATCCTTTATGCACATTTATTAATTAAACAAAATAGATAGAGATTAGATTTATAACTTCGTAGAAACTAGCTTCCTCGGGTACGAGATCAACTCCAATTCGTTACGCGTTCAACTTGAATCCACCGGGTTGATTACTTCATTTGATCAAAGTTAGCCACCCCAGTGTTTGGCCTCTAGAGGTGATTCACCAAGGAAGAAGAAAAATTCAAGAAGATGGGTGTTTGGCTAAACCCTAGTTTTCATCTCTCTAGAAAAGGAGTGCTCTCCCAACTCTTGAAATAAAGTGTCTCACCTTGTTCCATAATAAGACTTTCTTATTTATAGATGTAAGCAACCCTCCTAAACTATTTAGAATTAGGGTTTCATATTAATTAATTAAACCCTTTTAATTAATTAGGCTTCCCAATCCTATTGGAAATAATTAAACTCTTTTAATTAATTAGCCTCCTAATCTTATTAGGAATATATATATGAGAGAGTATCTTATTAATTAATTTCTAAACTCCTTTAGGAATTAAATAATAATAATAATAGTAATAATAATAATAAGACTCCTCTTATTAATTTATATTTAATATTTCTAAAATATCAAATAATAAATATTAAGCTATTTCATTTATTCTATCACCATAGATTAAATTAAATAATCTTAATTTATTATTACGATTATGCCATTTGCTTCTTAAATAAATATTCTTCCTTTTATGGTGTGACTCTTTAGCATCTCTATTGGGTAAAATCTAGTTACGCACAACACGCAAGTATACATGGTCAACAAGTAATAAAGTGAAAGTACAGTATCGTTCCCACGAGGAATTATTTAATAAAAATTACCAAATACTAACTCTTAACCAAACTAATTTTATTTAAACAATTCATTTAAAGTTTTGAATTAAACTATTTAATTACACTAATACTAATTACCATTAGTTAAAATAAGATTATGGAGAGTTAAGATCACACATTCACTTATTGCTTCACTTAAATTAATACGCTTCCTTTCCATTATGCTCACTATTCTGAATTGTTAATCATGAACACATAAATAAATATGACCATCTCTCAATGCATCATACTTAAATCAACTTAAATCTACATATGATAGAATTAAGAAGAACACCCTAATTAACTAATCCACTATATCTCTATGTGAATTATAATTAAAGAGGATTTCAAGCACAAGTTCTTTATTAGATTACATGCGATGCATAGGTATATCTCTATCCTAGACATAAATTATGAATTCCAACGCCATATAGAAAACACAATCATATATTATTATAATCAGATCTAAACCTATAATTCGTATCTCAATTTCATATGGATTATCACAATAATTGATAGCTAGGAAATTAAACAATTAATTCCAAATCACAATAGACAATCCCCACGATAGATCATAATAATAAATAGAGAATCATATTAAAATAAGCTACGCAATAAGATCCATTATAATCTTAAAAAAAAGATTTAGTTCATTATTATTAAATCAAAACCAAGAATCCACAATTGAATACACATTAAAAGATAAAAATAAGAGTAGAGAAGAGAATAGAATCTGTTGTCAGCAAATCTCATGCTCCCTCTTGGTCCTGCTCTTGATCTTCAATAGTCTCCAAATTGCTTCAATCTCCAATCCAATCCCAACTAGAGTTTTTCCTAATCTAATGAAATCTAATCTAAACTACTCTAATAGAATAGAATACCCTAATCCTTGTGAATACTCTTATTTTATAGCCCTCTTCATTTGTCTTTTAGTCCTCCTTAAAGCCCTTGAACCAATCAGCCAAACAAATCCTTCTTAGAGTCGCCTTTTGAAAATTTCTTCTTTCTTCCCGACATCTGCGCCCTGGCACAGATTTTACACTAGAGAAACTCGCCCCGGCGAGTGAACAATGCCAGAATTTACAAAAATGCCATTAAGCTCTATTTTTCATGTTTTGACCCTCCGAAGCTGTTTCCTACAACACAAACACAAAAACAAGTAAAATGACACTAAAAATACTTAAAGTTAACAACGAATCAAGTCTAAAAGGTATCCAATTCGTAGATATAAAACTCACTCATCATTCTCCATATTAAACCGGTTGTGAATAAATGAATTAGAACAATTCTAATCTTATTTTAAAGAAAATTAAACTATTTAATTCATTTAAATAAATAACATTTATTCTAGAATAAAGGTAAGCCCCCTTAGCGATCAACGACTTTTCAGATAATATAGATTTCAACATTAATCATAAAAGAACCTTGAGTTAATAGTTACCATGCAATTCAATCCTTCCACCATACAATGTCCCAATTAAATATAAGACATGGAATTACTATCAAGTCTTATTTTATTTAATTATATGTATTTCAATCCTAAATGCACAACACCAAATAATGCAAATTAGAAACTCCTTTCTAATTTCAATCTATATTGGCCAAGGATTCCTATGTTGTCATTTATCGAATCACATAGGACATTCTCTTCTTTTACTAGAAGCGGTAGATTCTTTATTGATCATTCATTATCTCCATATATAACTTATTATAACCAAGCATACCCTTTGATATACCTTAAAGGTCTTAAGGGACATGTCAAAGTATAACTTATCATACACAAGATACTATGATGATCTCAAGTCTAAGGATCACTTGTACTACTATCACTTGAGGAATTCCTATTGATAGGCAAGTAAAACTCCATTAGGTATTTCTCAGCGAGCCACGTTCAGTGAACTTATTCTCTAATAAGCACTTACATACTTGCTTTAGTGTCCCCACATAAATAATCATGAAATCGATCATCCTCATCCAATGAGCGAGCAACGTATGTACCAATCTATCCGGATTCACTAATCCCCTTTTTAATAATCCAACGACTGGGAACTATTTTAGTTTTAAGTTATCTAAGAATTTAGATCTTATTAGCATGATCATCATCATAATTCTAAAAGCATTGCTTAAAACTATGGGTTTATTACATTTTATTATAACAGCATCATGTAGATAATTAAATGCATTTAATTAAATAACTCTTTTATTAATAAATGAATAAGATTATTATAAAGTATATGCTTTATCATCAAACATGATTGGCTTGTGTGCATACTACTTTCAGTCTCTTCATGCCCTATTACTCTCTTTAATATATATGAATGTCATCCATCTTAAACTGTCATCATATATACTAATATCATGTCATCAAGACGACTAACCCCTTGTGTTGTAAGAAAAGATTAAAAAACATCAAACCTATTGCATAGCATATCATGCATTATACCCTCTACTGATATCAAAACTAAACTATGTACTTTTGATGTGTAGATTGGTCCTATAGCACAGTTCAGAAATAAAAAGGCGAGATCACCACCAGCCAAAACGGTCGAAAGCAGTGCATCAGAACCTATCCCTGTGTCTAGAGAAAAGTTTGAGGAATTTAAAAAGCAGATTGTCGAAATGACAAGTATGCTAAAAAAGCAATGCAGAATCGCCCAGGAGCCCAAACTGCAAGCTCAGTCTGAATCTTCTGCATAAGGAGGCATGCAAAATGCGGGAACAACCCATAAAGTACAAATACTCACTCTAGTATCCCAAACCTGCCATTGATCTACCAAAGAAACCATGGGCAAAAGTCTAGCGAAGGAAGTCATAGACCTTAACAAAGATGAGGAAACTAGGGACATCCAAAAAAACGTCAGACTAATGGAGGAGGCTATCCGATCTATCAAAGGAACAAGGTCCCCTAGAAGTGTTAATTACATCGACCTTTGTATATTCCCAAGGGCTAGATATCTCGAAAAATTTAAGTCCCGAAATTTGAGAAATACAATGGTTTGGGCGACCCTTACACCCATCTGAAGGTATACATTGGAGAGCTAGGATCCTATACAAAGAATGAAAACCTTATTGAGGAAGCTCGAACTTGGTATGCCCGAATTAACAACTCCAAGATCTATAGCTTGGAGGAGTTGGCCCACGCCTTCCTAAACCAATATAGCTTCCAATCCAAAATGACTCCTGATCGGTATCAGATAACCAAGGTCAAGAAAATGAACAATAAATCGTTTATAGAATACGCGTAAAGGTGGAGGTGTATGGCAGCCTAAGTGAACCCGCCAATAGATGAGGCAAAATGGTCATAACTTTTATCGATATCCAAGAAGTCCTCCTACTATGAGAGAGTCCTAGCAGGAATAGGCAAACCATTTTTTCAAATGATAAAACATGGGGAGATGGCAGAAATTGGACTAAAATCCAGCAAGATCAAAGACCTCACAGTCTTGGAAGCAGTCGCCGAACATATACAGTCGGGCAACTATGCGAATGCTCCCAAGATGGTGCACAAGAAAAGGGAAGAAGATGTGTCACTGATATTGCAAGGACAGTCCGCTCATAAAAATAGCAGTCTGCCTATCTAGAAGCATGACAATTATCCTCTATTTCAAGCGCCTTCAAAGACCCGAATTCTAATGGGCAGAAGGCCGGGGAAAATAGGCAAAAAAGGATATTTACTCCTTTAGAGGACTTGCTAGAGAATATCTTGGCATTACTAATGGCATATAAAAAGATCAACGAGCTTGATCCACCTACTGATCCCAAGGGAAGGCCATATGACCCTATCAAGAGGTGTGCGTATCACTTCGGATCCCCGGGGCATGATACTTAGTATTGTTGGTCCTTGAAACATAAAATCCAAGATATGATTGATAGTGGCAAGATTGTAGTCAAGACACCGGAGCAGCCCAATGTCAACAACAACCCTTTACCTCAACATGATGTAGAGGGAATGAATATGATCAGTATGGGAAACCCAAAAAACCACAAGCACCTGAGAAAAATGGAAGAAACCTCATCACCCTCCAGGATTAATCCATTAATATGAGGACTCACGAAGGAAAGGTGGGAGCTATCGTTAGCACTCCTAAATTAATACCTTACTTCTTCTCTACTATCACAAGAATGAGTATAGCAATAAGCAATGATCGATCCCACAGATAGTGTATTGTTTTATATTTATCCAATTATTTTCAATGACTTGGGGATTTTGTTTTAAATAACTAAATTAACAAAAGTAAATTTAGAAGAAATATCAATAAGTAAAAAATCTTCAATTCATCAGTTCAGTATCACCTTTTCACAATCATAGATTAATCAAGTTTTACAATATTTATCCTTCAATGAGATTAATAACCCTAGATAACCGTAATCGCTAATTATCCAAAATTCTCCTTATGTGTAAATCTAATGTGACGATCGCCAACAAAAGATCCTAACTATCATATAACCCAGAACTATCAGTCTAGATTTAATACAATAGAAGCATTAAGAATGAGAATTAGATTGTTCCAAGCAACAATTGCACAATCAGGAATTATTTAACTTATCTTCTAAAAACCTTAACAATATCCAATAGCTTGTCCACAATCAAGTATCATTAAGTGCTACTTATGATTAGACATACATCGTTTGCTTAATATACATCTTAATCTAGAAGATGATATTTATTAGATTAATCTAACTGGCCATATCAAATTAATCAAATAGTATAGCATACAAGAAGTTTATGTAGATAATCAGAATAAATCTCATATACGAAGAAATAAATAAAGTAAACTTGATCAAACCATTAGTTATGAATAAGGTTCAACATCCCTTCAGAATTGAATTGAGTAGTTTAGTTTGACATACTTTGATTCCCCAAAACTGGAGTTTGAATAGCCTCCAAGAATTCCAAGATCCAATCCCCCCAAATCTAAGTTATAATCAAGTATTTATAGTCCTAAGAGAAACCCTAACACTTTAGGCATCCCAAAATTCTATTATAACTCATCTTTGGACATTTAAACAGCTCCCTGCTGCCAGGCACGCCCCGCGCTATCCCTAGTCTATTTTAGGCGCGCCCCGCACTACATTATCAGAAAATCTGGTGTACTGGCGTGCCCCGCGCTATTTTTAGGCCAATTTGGGCGCGGTCCGCGCAGGTCTATTTTCTGCTGCGACGTCTTTTGGTAAAACTATCATAACGTTTGATCCGGGAGGAGTTGCGAAGCCTGCTACTTGTCAAATTGAAGCTGTCGATGAGATTTACAACTTTTATTCTTTGAGCATTGACAGATTCTGATTGGATCAAGGTTGAAATCTGCTCCAAGTGACTACTATGTAAATTGCAACTTCCAAACTCTAATGTTTCAACTTTTGCTTGGTAAAAAGGTCATAACTCTTCCATATGAACTCCAATTGGGACGATTCAAGATATTACGGAAAGCCAAGGAATAGCTCTATAATAAAGTCCAAGTCCCATGCCTAGACCATGAATCCAACTTAGCATTAAAAACCTAACAATCTTTCCACTTTCCTCGTTTCGTCTCCATTTTGACCTGAAACCCATAAACAAACCTAATAAGCCTTGTTAACAACCAAACATGCAATAGACTACGCATAAAGAAATCAAAATAAATGAATATCATGCACTCGTCAAATTCCCCCACACTTAGCTTTTACACGTCCTCGTGTATACCAAACCCAAGTTTATGTTATCATTCACATAATTCTATCCAACTATAGTATCAAAAAGTTCAAGTTAAAATTCATGAATATCAATACTTATCAATAGAAACCCGATTAGCATCTCATTAATCAATTCATGACTACTAACCTTATCACCTCACCAATGAATTTTATCAAATCGAACTGCATCCACATAAGTATCTATCCCACAATCCATATACTTACCCAACTTAGTTATCATGGAGCAAAAACAACGCACACTAACTCATAACTCAAAACAAATTTTCCTGCACTTTGCCTTGCTTTTTGTAGAACCTTCTTTATATCCCAGATGAATATATTTTGATATTTTCTTGTATTCTTTTTGTAAGACCCCAACTTTTATGAATAAAGATTTAATTTTCTTTATATATTATTTTGAAATAATAAGGTGTTGATTTGATAAATGTGAAAAGTTATGGGTGAAATGTGCAAATATTTCAAAATAAGCAAGTGGTTATAAAATATTCTTGTTATCGGGGAATATTCGTTTGGTAGTGAAATATTCTTGTTGTCGGAGAATATTCGTACGACGGCACAGCTATTTGTGGGCCCCACAACGGAATAACTGTCGGATATAGAAAGCCAGAAATAACCTTTTTATAAAATAACGGCGTAGTTGTTACTTTTAGTACTGTTGAAATACCCGGTGGTTAAAATACAGTAATACGCGGTGTTGCACAGTAGCACACGGTATTGCACAGTATTTTGAATTATTGATTCTTACGTAAGAAGACACTTACTCAATTATTGTTACAGTAATTACTGTTCAATATTTTATATTATTGATTCAATAATTGCATGATATTTTATTGATTCAATAATTGCTACGTTGATATTTTATATCAATAATTGCTACGTTGATATTTTATACGATTGATTCAATAATTGATACCGTTGATATTTTGTATTATTGATTCAATAATTGTCACTGCACAGTATTTCACATTATCAACTCAATAATTCATATTATTTGAATAATATTATTAGATAGCATTATTGACAATGTCTAAGGAAGTTCTGTCTAGGAGGGGTTATTTAATTGCGCGCCAGTAAGGAGAAGTCCTTATCGGAAGGCCCCCTCTTTTCTGGGAACGACATGGTTGTCAATATTATAGTTCTGTAATATTATTTGTGAATAATTAATTATTGATTTATATGATAAGAAAATATTTATTTTTTGGATATAAAAGAAGGAATTAGTGCTGATGTGTTTTTATCAGTATTTTGGTGTGGAAAATCATCCGTTTATAAAATTCGGATAATTTATGTTTGGAATTTGGAAAAACTTCCTTCTACAAAGTTGTAGAAAATTAAATTTCCTATGAAAAGAACATAGAATTTGTATTTTCTGACAAAAGGGCTATTTATTATGAATTATTGAAGTTTCAGAAAATAAATATTTTTTAATGGGAGGTGGGCCCTACTGGTGGCTGATGGCTTTTGAGGCGGCTGAGGCAGCTGGAATTTAAAAAAAATATTATTTTATTAAAAAGTCTACTTTGGCATCCTAAGCTTTTCCTATAAATAGGGTGCGTAGGTTAGAATTAAAAATCACACCAGAATCAGAAGTTTTCTCTCTATAATATCGAGCGTATTTTTGTGAGTATTTACATACTTTGAGTATCACTATTCAGTGCAAGTTTTCTTCGGTATTATATCCGATATTCCAGCCAGAAGTACTATTCTTTTGAGGTAAGGGATGTTATTTTCTTTCGTAAATGATGTTATTCTTTTCAATATCATTATACCAAAATATTGGCATGGATTTTATTATGAAATTCTTACTTTTTCCTTCGGGGTTACTATTCACGTATACGGCACTATTCATGTATACAGCACTATTCACGGAAAAATTAAATTTTCTTCTATTTGTCCAAATTGCTTGTTAAGGTTCCTATCTTTGATTGGATCTAAGTTTTGAGCTTTATTCTTGAATTTTGCTCCACAATTGATTATTACGAAATATTTTTGAATTGAATAAACTAAAATACGAATCCTTAATCTTTGTCCTTTATCTCAGTGGATTCGTTCTTTAAAATATTTTTCATCATCCTCAGTTCTAAAAGGTGATATAACTGAATATCTTTGGCCTGTAGAGCAAAGATGAATGATTACCTAATGAATATCTTTGGCCGTAGTGCAAAGATGACAGGTGTTGAGATGAACATGACCACTGGTGATACAAATGAATATTTATGGCCCGTAGTGCAATGATGAATATTTGATTTGAGATATATATTGATTGATGTTACAGGGATAAAATATTAATGATGGACTTTTAAATCATAGAAGATAGTAGACTTCAGTTCTCTACTTAACTCTTCTAATGAATGGTTATTTTCGCTACGAATATTGATCTAAAACTTGTTGTCCATAATATTTTATCTGAATTGTTGAAGACTAACTGATAATTTATTTTCCATTATCTTAGTCATAATATTCTTTACTGGGCTAGTTGAGCTCACCTTTTTCATCTATTGTCCTCTTCAGAAAATGAGAATGTTGCGGGAACTAGTCGGGGGACAGAGTGATGGTCCGAGTTAGAGCAGTAGTAGTCCTCACTATTTTTGATAAATAGTTTGATAATAATTGTAATGAGGACTTAGTTTGAATGTTAATAATTTGTATATATTTGTATTGACACTCATAGTTGTGTGGTCGTATTTTACACGACCGTGTGATATAAAGTTTGTATTTGAATTCTGTACCATGTATTTGGCGACTCAGAATGGGTTGGGTTGACTAGACCTATTCTGGGGGGCGTCACAGTTGGTATCAGAGCTTAGGGATATGATCTCTGGCAGAGATCGGGGAATAGAACTAGGAGGGGAGAGACGAGTAAATCCTTCACTAGTATGTCCTACCTAAGCTTATGTGGTATTTAATTGGTCAGTCGGAGCATAGGGTTAATATGTCCCTTGTTTTATGGCAGTATTTTAGAATGGCAGCTGAGAATGTTAACAATAAAGTGAATGAGACCGTGGAGACACCTTTAATCACCAACCAGGAGAACGTGCAACAGGAAGGTAATGTTCATCCTGAAAACAACGCTGATCAGACGATAAACAATGAGATGTTTAGAAGTTTATTGCAGTTCATGCAAAACCAGACGAGGGAGACTCGTATGCAAAATACAGGTGGAGATAATAACAACTCGCGGCTTGTCACTGACAAGCAGTTCAAAGAGTTGGGACCACCAGAGTTTTTGGGGAAGCCAGATTCGATCAAGGCAGAGACGTGGGTTAAGCAAATTACCAAGATATTTGATGTCCTTGGGATGCACGGAGGAACAGAAGGTTCCATTCGCCACGTTTATGTTCCGTGGAGAGGCAGATTACTAGTGGGAATTGTGAACGTATACCTAGCCTTCCGCACTCAAGATGTCTTGGGAAGCGTTCCAGAAACTGTTCAATGACAAGTACTTTCCTGAAAGTATTCGTCATATGAAGGAGGTAGAGTTTATCAGACTAGAACAAAACAACATGATGGTGTCCCAGTACAAGGCTAAGTTCGCGGAGCTGTCCAGGTTTGCACCTTATTTGGTGGAGAATGAGGAACGTATGACGCGGATGTTTTTGAGAGGTTTGAAACCCAAAATACGTCAATACCTCATTTCTCACAAATTTTCTCTATATTCAGATGTAGTGAACGGGGCCCAGTTGTTAGAAAGAGATAGTGATTATATTCAACTAAGGGACAACAACCAAGGTCGTACTGGTAGGCAGCAGTCATTGGAGCAATGACAACCAGCGGGGAGGAAAGTATGACAGAAGCAGTAACCACTCCGGTGGTAATCGTGGCCATGATAGTAGAAAAAAGCGAATCGGAGGGAGATTTTAAGAAGAGAAGGTATAACAATGAGAACGTGAAGACGTCAACATCAACACACCAGCATCAACTGTTTCTAGGGGAGGAGAACGACCACCGGTCGTATGCTATAAATGCGGGAAAGAGGGACACATCAGCCCAAACTACCCACAACAATTCAAAGCATGCTGTAACTGTGGAAAAGAAGGACATATAGCTCGAGATTGTCCTGTTGCGAAACCAAATCCAGCGGGGGTGGTGATTCCAAAGGCGGTTTCAGACAAGTTAAAGTCGGTGATTCTTGGAAGAGCGTTTGTCGTGACAGCCCAAAACGCGAGGAACCCACACGAGGTGATTACGGGTAAGCTAATCATAAACTCTTGCGAAGTTTACACCTTGTTAGATACCGGTGTTACCCATTCTTTTATTTCACCTGCTTGTGCTTAACGTTTGAACTTGACTTCTGATAAATTAGACTTTGACTTATCTGTTGAAACTCCGTTAGGAGAAACCTTCGTTACATCTACAGTTCACAAATCTTGCTTGATTCAGATTGGTACCCTTACCTTACCTGTTGATCTTATATCTTTGAAAATACTTGCATTTGACGTAATTTTAGGAATTGACTGGTTAACCACTTACCATGCCAAAATTGATTATTTTCGTAAGGTTGTTAGTTTTCATATTCCTAATCAACCTGTTGTGCGAATCCAAACCACCAAACCACTAAAATCAGTCAATATCATTTCAAATCACAAGGCTATTCGTTTATTGAAAAACGGATGTCAAGCTTTCTTAGCTTATGTCACTGATATAAACCAAAATACGTTAGGTTTGAATGATATTTCCGTTGTTAATGAGTTTCCTGATGTATTTCCCGAAGAACTTCCCGATCTACCCCCGGAACGTGAAGTTGAATTCTTTATTGACCTTGAACCCGGTACAAAACCTATTTCTAAAATCCCATATCGAATGGCTCCTATTGAACTTCAGGAGTTAAAGGTCCAATTACAGGAATTGTTAGACATTGATTTTATTCGTCCTAGTACGTCTCCTTGGGGTGCTCCTATTTTATTCGTAAAGAAGAAAGACGGGAGTATGCGACTTTATATTGACTATCGGGAGTTAAACCATTTCACCATCAAGTTTAGCAAAATGAGGTCTTAGCACACTTAGGTTGTATCTCATTTTGGGCTTATTAAGTCAATTTGATAACTTAATATTGTTATATTAATATAATTTATAGGTACATATACAAAAATACATATGTACACCCACATAAGTATATTTATACTTTAAATATATACCAACACATATAATCATGTATCTCATGTACATTGGTTTAGTTCAATTAATATTTTAATTGGACTAGATATAAAATAGTTGGGTATTCTCATCCCATAATTTTTTATAAAATTATTATCTCAATTACACTCAAATATGATAATGATAATTAATATCAATTATTTATTAACTTGCCATTTCTTTTAATAATCATAGTTAAACCTCTAATTGATTTAACTATACCACTCATGCCACACAAAGCACAATTATGTAAGCTTAGTATTTAATAGGCCTCAAGCTCACAAAATAATATTACTCTCAATGTCACATCTTATAATAAGTTCATAATGTAATACCATTATATTACTAATTTACATGTTCTCTAATTATAATCAATCTATTACCCTCCTATGGGCAATACCCAATGGTCAAAGAAGAGTTGGTGGCTAACCCCACCAACTACTACTATTCATAGTCCTTCCTCATCATCACACCGTATAACATGCTCATGATGTAATTACATTTTTTATTATATGCTCTCTTAGCAACAATGTAGAAATTGAATTAACAAACTCTATACACCAATGCATTGCCTCTAATTATTATCAAGCTATTATCCTCCTACGGTCATTACCTAAAGGGCAAAAATGAGAGTTGGTGGCTAACTCCCACCAACTACTACTATTCATGTACCCTAACCACTTGATTAACCATTATTGTTCTCACATGGACTAACTTGCAAGCTTATATCTAATAACTTAATGTTATTATGATATGATAGGGTCACACATACACCCAATCATATAATCCATGTACATTTGACAATACCGAATCTATTTTAATTGAGTAGTGTCACACCCCATTATTGTAAATTTTATTATTTCAATTATACTTAACCATTGAAATAATTATTAACAATAATTATTTATTTAGTTTAATTTAATATCCTTCATAAAGTACACATTGATGTACCACACATAACACATTGTTACATAGGTCCATTTATGTAACTCACGTGACTCATTTCACTTTACCATATAATTTCCTATATTATATAATTTTTCTTGAAGTGTCACACTTTCATTTCATGTTATGTAGATGTAGATACTATATAACTTATAATTACACATCATTGCACATAGCAATTTATCCACATAATAATATTAATTAATTCCTTTAATTATCCATTCATAAAATTATTTAATGAATGTTTATTCTACCACTTTGTCATACTAGGCATATCTCACAAGCTCAATATTAAGCTTATCATTACTTCCACCATACTTTAATATTCTTTTTTAATATAAGATTTGTGTGACACATGCATTCTAATGTCAAGCTACCTTAAATAACTATACACTTATAATATGTATAGCATTTATGCTCAGAATAATTAAGATTTACTCTATTATTATAAAATGTACGATAAAATAATAACTTAAGTTATTTAATACATTAAAATAATTTAGCTTTCTTTTATTAATTAACTCTCTTGAAAATACATTAAAAATTATGTATTTTTCTATAACATAAAATATTATGTTTTCTCCGAATAAAGACATTCATTATCAGAAAATAATTTACGTATTGTCTCAAGATATTATTCTTAATATAATATCTATTAAAATAATTACATATACGACACATGTACATATATTATATATAGAAAATAGGTAATAAGTTTATTTTATAATAAATTATTTTCATCAATTTATTTACATATAGTAAATACGTTTTAATATATTTACTATATTAATTAATCATACATATTACCTCATACAAAAACATATAAGAAAATATTATTATTCAAAAATAACATTTCCTCCTTTTATTAAAATAATTCAATATTAAAAATTATTTTAATATCCTTTATTAGAAATATATAATATTTAGTTCTCTTTCTTTTCTATAAATTGTTCCCAAAACAATTTCTTCAAATATTCATTTAAAGATATAATGATTTTCATTTCTCTTTAATAACGTATATATATTTATTAACATTATTCGCATATTAGACTTTCTCACATATTACCATTCTAAGTAATATATAGAAGGTACTAATTATAATCATATATTCAACATATATATTAATTCACTTCTTTACTTAAGTAAATTTAAACACTGTACTATATCATCATAGTTAATTAGGGTTCAATACTCATTATATTATTCCCTAATATAACTTCCAACTTAAATTAACTAATATTTATTCTTATTAGTTAATTCCTTAACTAACTCATGCTTCACTATCCAAACCTATTCACGGATAGCTTAAATGCTATTAATAACCTATATTATAAACATACTAGTTATTAATACACATACACAAGAATATGGTGATTATACATTAAGGATATTTAATGTCACCAACTTACTATGATAAAATAATTCTATAAATTATTTAATATTGATAGGAATTTATCCACTTCCTTTACCCCAATTGAATCGTCTCTAAAATAAATAACAAATATATATTAATAATATATTCATTAATCACAAAAACACATATTACATAGTTCATATTATCCTATGTAATATAATACCACATACCTCATATCACATATATATATATATATATATATATATATTCTTATTTGAACTCATCTCATGCTTTAAGAATTTTATTTATTAAATTTTTATTTAATAATATCTGAAAATTTGGGTTCTTACAAAAACTTTCTTTAGCACCAAGTCGTTTTCTTTGAATTGTCAGATTCGGACTTTCTTGTTGTATGATCGAGCAATCCTTTGTTGATATAACTTTCCGTGGAAAATGGTTGTAGCCCTCTTTTCATCTATCAGGAACTGTTGATGGTAGCGCTCTTGCAACCACTGATCTTCCTCCATCTGAGCGTCTATTAACACTCTCAAGGACTCCATTTCTACTTCTATGAGAAGTACTGCTTCCATGCCATAGACCAATGAGTAGGGGGTAGCCCCAGTAGAAGTACGCATTGATGTCCTATATGCTAACAGGGTTAAAGGCAACAGGTCAAGCCATTCTTTGTGATTGGCGGACATTTTCTGCATAATCTTTTTGATGTTCTTGTTGGCCGCTTCGACAGTACCATTCATCTTGGGCCGATAGATGACGGAATTGAGATGCTTGATGTGGAACGTGCTGCATAATTCTCTCATCATCTGATTGTTTAGGTTCTTGGGGTTGTCTGATACGATCACCTCCGGTTGTCCATATCGACAGACGACATTGTTTCGGATAAACCCAATGATGTCCTCTTTGGTGACTTTGGGAAAAGAAGGCAGCTTCAACCCACATGGTGAAGTAATCAATCATGGTGAAGATAAATCGGTGTCCATTACTGGCTTTGGGTTCTACAGGACCGATCACATCCATTCCCCACATGGAGAAAGGCCATGGCGAACTCATGTTATGTAGCACATTTGGAGGAGCGCGTATGGCATTTCCATGTACTTGACATTGATAGCACCTCTTGACGTGGTCATCACAGTCAGCTTGAAGAGAGATCCAATAATGTCCTGTTCTTAATATCGTCTTGGCCAGCAGATGACCGCTCATGTGTGGACCGCAGACTCCACTGTGGACTTCATCCATTAATCTCTGGGCGTGCTCTTTATCAAGGCATCTTAAGAGTCCTATTCCAGCATCTCTTTTGTAGAATGCATCTCCGCTCAGATAGAACTTAATGGCCATCTTGTGAATTCGCTTTCATTCGGAGTGGCTAGCCCCAGCAGGTGTAGATGTGACACCCCCAAATTCGGGTACATCGTTTCCTCATGATTTGGTGTTCACTTTCTAATATAACATACATCTACCCAATGAATAATACAAAGTAACTACAACTTAAATTAAAATAAATAAATCTCCCTTACAACAAGGGTTACAACCTTTGTAAAATAATCCCGGGTTACTCTAACCCTGTCATGAATATAATAAAGTGCGGAAATAAAAACATAACATTCAAGTCTTATTACAATCATTCTCAATTAAATAAAATAAGTCTTCACTTGCTTTGCTTTCCCTTGCCCTTACTTGTAGACGGAGCATTAGTGTTATCAACCTTAACTGAAATTGTTATTTAATGCAAGAGTGAGCAAACCACAGCTCACTGGAGTTTGACAATAATATATACATGAAAGGATATCTTTCACAGAATCTGAATAATATGATTCGCTTCAACAGTAAAGAATTGAATAATAATTCTTTCATTGCAATTACAATTCAAAAATAGAATTTATCTGAGTGTTATAAGACCTTTGAACTTTTGTCCTAGGTTATAAATATTTCTATTTAAACCTTTAACAGTCAATAAAACTATGGACCTAACTCGTACTTAGGGGGATCAGCCCTTTGTACCATGTATTGTGCACAAACATCTTAACGCTATGCGTAGTAACCTCCCCTAGTAAATAGGGTTGTTCAACTCAGTAATTTGAATTCAAGTCCGCACCAAAGAATGCTTGGTTTGGATAAGCTTACAAGGAAATTTAGAATTCACGTTCATCAACTAAGGATTAGTTGAATCGACTTTCAATAATTCATTAATAAAAGAATTATGAACTAACATATGCTTTAGAATCAACTTAAAACATTTAAAATAATAACTGTATCTTACTTGAACAATAAGTTAAGATCATTTCAATTAAATAAACAATTGTCCAATACAGAAATGGAAAGGACATTCTCAACAATGAATATATGAACTCAAGATATTGTATAGAATTAACAAGTTTAGGGTTAGAAGACTTGCATAAAAATTAATACACGATCAGGGTTTAGAAAACTTGCCTTAAGCGCAAGCTACTTAACACAAGTCACGTACTTTAATACTTCCTATACACATTCAATTATAATAATCTAAATCAGTTAACACATAACTAATTCACATAGGTGGTTAACCCTCATGGTTAACTCACTCACATTAAATAAATAATAATTAACCACATAATTAATCATATCACGTACTCGTATAATTAATCGAATAATAACCACATGAATTAAATTATAATTTAAACAATTATAATTTAAATTAAACAATTCATATAATTAAATCAAATTATAATCACATCTTTAATCAAATTATAATTTTTTTATTATTAAACATGTACTTTAATTAAAATTTATCAACTAACTTTATGCACTCATATTAATTTAAATTATAATTTAAACTAATTACAATTTAAATTAATCAATCACTTTGGTTGCACATAATTAATTTACATTCATGCACTAATCATCAATTTATAACTTACATTACTATTAATCAAGTTATAAATTACATATTATATTTTATTAACATAATACATTACTGACCATTTAACCTTTTAACACGCTTTATGAATTAACACATTTACTCCCAACATTTTACATTTTTAAAACAAATTTTCTGCCCAACTTCTAGGACCCGCGCGGCCGCGCGCAATTTGGCCTTGGAAGCGGTGCAGTCCGGCCTGACAGTTTTCGCGAACTTTGCAGAGAAATGCCAAATTGGCTTAATTCTCCACAACGAGTTCTCAATTCAGCCAATAATTTGCATATAAAAGTTTAAAGAAACAAAGTGCAAAGCTTCTAACATGTTTTGAACACACTGATACATCAATTACCAAGATTACACGCTTAATTTTTACAAAAATTTAAAGAAAATACCAATGTCAGTGTTCTAGATGAAATTGAACACTGTGAATTTGTTTTGAAACCAATTCTCATAATTCCAATCCCAATCAACTAATTTCTAAACATAATAGCATATTCCACAATTAATTTATACAAAATCAACAATCAATATATATTTTGATTTCTATGAGAAACTTTATTTTTGCCAAACACTTCACTATGACTTTTGAAAAACATAAATTCTCTATTTATATCATATATATTCATGAACTAAACAACTAATTAAGCATACCATCACATATAGACATGATATGAACATAATTACATATATATATATATATATATATATATCCATCATGCTATACAACTTCTAAAACATGTTTTACAGAGAATGAAAATATAAGGATCATAACTTTAAAACTGGTTTTTACAACAATTGTATTTTAAAAATCTTTCCATGGCATAAAATTACATATGAAAACATATGAATATCATATATACATAGTCATAATTATACAACTTCATGAAAACATAATTTGACAAGAAGAAATACAACACATAAGAATTGATTCTATGGTTAAGAGTATAATCTTACTAGCTTGAATTGGAAGAAGAGATGGAGATGATGATGTAGAGTTTTCCTCTTATATTCTCAAAGTTCTCTTCTTCTTCTCTGAATTCTTCTTCTCTGCTTCCTCTTTTCTTTCTTTGTTTTGTTTTATAAAACTAATGTACTGATAAAATATACATATAATATATAATACAAGTAATATATAATATATGTAACTCCCATATAATAAGTATATACTAACTACTAATTTTAACGTAAATTACAAAATTCAAAAGCCAACTTGGCTTGTTTGGCTGCAAGAAAAATTAAAAACTAGTTTTTATTAACTCCAAACATGGTTTAGGTAATTTAGGTTTAGCTAGTGTAAGGGCCCTGTTTGGCAATAGTCCTTTAAAACAAAAGAAAGGGCCTTGTTTGGTAAAATCATTTAAAAACCATTTTAATTCATACACTTTAATGTTATACTTTAATTAATTAAATATTAATCATCTAATTTAATCAATTAAAATCTAACATCAATTAATCACATAAAATTGCCACATAATTATAATTACTCGCTAATTATAATTCATGTAACACTTTATCACATAACTCATCTAATTTAATTCTCTCAATTAAATTAGAACTATAATATAAAATTAATATACATCAATTAAATAAATATTAAACATTCATCTATTTAATATATAACACTTAATTAAATCATTCCATAAATCACATAATTTATTTATTTAACTCAATAAATAAATCACATAAAATATTTATTTAACTCAATAAATATTTAAAATTAAATATTAAAATCTCATTCGTTACAATCTTCCCTCTTTAAAAGGATTCTGTCCCCAGAATCACACATAAAAATTTTCGTCTATTACATTTTTCCCTCCTTAAAAGGATTCTGATCCCAGAATCAGTATATAAGGGGTTACACACAACTAAGCAAATAAATGCGGATAAGATTTTATCATAACATCTTCGAGTTCCCACGTAGCTTCTTCAGCACTGTGGTTCCTCCAGATTACCTTAACAGAAGGTATTACTTTATTCCTAAGTACTTGTTCCTTTATATCAACTATTTGAACAGGCACTTCTTCATATGTTAAGTCTTTATCAAATAGAAAAGGTTCATATTCTATTACATGTTTATAATCATGCTTGTAAGGTCTTAACACAGAAATATGAAAGACATTATGTATATTCTCGACCTCCGGAGGTAATGCAATCTCGTAAGCCACCTCGCTAACTTTTCGCAACACCTCAAAAGGTCTAATAAATCTGGGACTCAACTTTCCCTTCTTACCAAATCGAATCTTCCCCTTCCAGGGAGATACTTTCAGGAACACGAAACTTCCTGGTAAGAATTCTCGATTTTGTCGATGAAGATCAGCATACTTCTTTTATCTGTCTTGAGCAGTAACTAATCTTGTTCTGATCAGCTTCACAATTTCGGCGGTTTGTTGTACCAATTTTGGTCCCAACAATTATCTTTCACCGACTTCATCCCAGCACAAAGGAGTTCTGCATTTTCTGTCGTATAACGCTTCGTAAGGCGGCATGCCAATATTCGCATGATGACTATTGTTGTAGGCGAACTCCACCAACGGTAGATCCTCCCAGCTTCCTTTGAAGTCCATCACACAAGCTCTCAGCATATCCTCAAGCGTCTGAATCGTTCTCTCGCTCTGTCCATCAGTCTGAGGATGATATGCTGTACTCATTCGCAATTGCGTTCCCAGACATTCTTGCAAATGCTTCCAAAAATTAGACGTAAAACGCGGATCTCTGTCAGACACAATCGACACTGGAACACCGTGTCTAAAAATAATTTCCTTGACGTATAACTTTGCTAGCTTATCCAGGTTGTACTTAACCTTGATCGACAGAAAGTGGGCTGACTTCGTCAGTCGATCCACTATAACCCATATCGCATCAAATCCCTTCCGAGTCGCTAGAAGACCTATCACGAAATCCATCGTGATATGCTTTCACTTCCACTCTGGAATTTCTAACGGTTGCAGCAGTCCACTTGGTCTCTGGTGTTCTGCTTTGACTTTTTGGCACGTTAAGCATTTCGCAACGCCTTCAGCAACGTCCCTCTTCATATTCGGCCACCAGAAATAATGCCTGAGATCCTAGTACATCTTCGTACTCCCAGGGTGAATAGAATATTTAGAACTATGAGCTTCGCTCAGAATCTCCTCTTTGACCTTTGGTACTGGCGGTACCCATATTCTACCTTCAAATAGTAACAGACCTTCATTATCGATTTTGAACTTGAACTCTTCGCCAACGGTTATCCTCTTTCGTACTTTCCCGCATTCTTCATCGTGAAGTTGTGCTTCTTTCACCTTGTCTACTAGAGTAGAACTAGTGGTTTCTTGAAACAACAACTCATCCGATTCCTTCGAAAACTTCACTTAAAACTCCAATCTAGCTATTTGTTCTATTAACCGATATTGATTAGTTAACACGCTCAGCTTCTCCCGACCTTTCCTGCTTAAAGCGTCAGCAACAACGTTAGCTTTACCCAGATGGTAAAGTATCTCGCAATCGTAGTCTTTAATTAGTTCCAACCATCTTCTTTGACGCATGTTCAGATCCTTCTGGGTAAATATGTACTTCAGACTCTTGTGATCTGTGTATATTTCACACTTCTCTCCATATAAGTAGTGCCTCCAAATCTTTAGGGCAAACACAACTGTCGCCAATTCTAGATCATGGGTCGGATACCCCTTCTCATAATCTTTCAGCTGACGTGACGCATAGGCAATGACTTTGCAACTCTGCATCAACACACAGCCTAATCCTTTATGTGAGGCATCGCTATATACTACGAAATTCTCCGAACTATCCGGTAAAGACAATACAGGCGCAGTACTCAGCCTCTTCTTCAACTCCTGAAAACTCTCCTCACATTTCTCCGTCCAAACAAACTTAACTATTTTACGAGTTAAATTCGTCAACGGAGTTACGATTCTAGAAAAGTCTTGGATAAATTTACGGTAATAACCTGCCAATCCCAAGAAACTCCTCACTTCAGACAGCGTCTTCGGCTGATCCCAACTCATTACGGCCTCAACCTTCGACGGATCCACCGAAATACCATCCTTGTCGATCACGTGGCCAAGAAATTGCACACATTCCAACCAGAATTCGCACTTCTTGAATTTAGCGTAAATTTTCTCTTGTCTCAGGGCTTCTAAGGTTAGTTGTATGTGTTCTGCATGCTCCTCCTCGATCTTGGAATAAACCAGGATGTCATCTATGAACACTACCACGAACTTGTCTAGAAATGGCCTGAACACCCTGTTTATTAGGTCCATAAATGCAGTTGGGGCATTCGTGAGACCAAAAAGACATTACCAAGAACTCGTAATGACCATATCGAGTTCTAAAAGCCGTTTTAGGTATATCTTCCTTCCTCACCTTCAACTAATGATACCCGCTTCTCAAATTGATCTTGGAGAAGTACCTCGATCCAAGGTAAAGGATACCTATTCTTGATCGTAACTTTATTCAACTCCCTATTATCAATGCAAAGACGCATCGATCCATCTTTCTTCTTAACAAACAAAACAGGCGCTCCCCACGGTGAAACACTCGGTTGGATATACTTCTTGTCTAGTAATTCTTGCAGTTGAACCATCAGTTCCTTCATCTCGATTGGAGCCATTCGATACGGAACCTTCAAAATTAGAGCAGTTCCCGACGCTAAATTGATCATGAACTCTGTCTCCCTATCCGGCAGAAGTCCTGGCAAATCGCTCAGAAAAACATCTACAAACTCCTTAACTACCGATATTTCCTCCACCTTCAGGCTTTCCTTACGGGTATCCACTATGTAGGTTAGGTATCCTACACAACCATGCGTCAGAAGTTTCTTGGCTTGCATAACCGTTAGACAACTCGCTTGTCTAGGTAATTTGCTACCATAGAACACCAACTTCGACGGAGTCGTAAGGTTCACCGACTTCTTCTGACAGTCGATTACCGCCCCATGGTTGAACAACCAATCCATACCCAGTATAACGTTGAATTTCCCAAGTTTAATCGGAATCAAATCTACTCTAAGTTCCTGACCCTTAATGTCTAATCTACAGTTCTTATAAACGCTCCTAACAGGAATAACCTCCCTATTTGCAATATCTATGTTCATAGGGTAAACTAACTCCTCTACAAGTAAGTCTAAGGTTTTAGCAAAATCATCAAATATGAATGAACAAGTAGCACCCGAATCAAATAATACATATGCATTTATACTATTGACCGAAATAATACCTGACACCACGTCTTTTGATTGCACAGCATCCTGCACCGTCATATTGAATGTCCGTGCAGTGGGTCAAACAGTTTGCAATGGTGCAGCTATAGTAACGGTACTGCCGCTTCCATTCCCTCCGCTCCCTGTTAACCCTACCGTCAGCTTCTTCGGGCAGTTGCGAGCCATGTGATCTTTGGATCCACATGTAAAGTAAGCTCCCTTCTTTGGGTTTGGGCAATTAGGTGCAATGTGGCCTTCCTGACCATAGTTGAAGCACACCCGATTCCCCTTCATGCAAACGCCAGTGTGATTCTTATCGCATGTAGAACATGCTTCAAACTTCCTCTTCTTCTGGCTTCCCTGCTGACTCCCAGCAAAGTTATTATCAGACCATTTCCTCTTCTGGTTCATAGCGCTGCTACCCCCAGTCTTGGGTTCTACCTCATTCTTCTTCTTCTTATCTTGGTTGAACTTCGTCACCGCTTCGCTTCCTCCCTCAGCAAGTATGGCTTTCTCCAGTACCGCTGCAAAGGTATTCAGCTGGAACATGGAAACCTTGCTGTAGAGCCAGGGCTTCAATCCCCGCTCAAACCTCCTCGCTTTCCTAGCGTCAGTGCTGACCTAGTATGTAGCAAACCTGGCCAATTCGTTAAACTTAGCGGCATACTCGGACACCGTCATTCCTCCCTGCTTAAGCTCTAGGAACTGGACCTCCATCTGGTCCTGCGTACTAACTGGAAAGTACATCTCATAGAACATTTCCTTGAAACGTTCCCACGTAATGACTCCCTCTCCCTCTCGGGTCTTATTAGCCTGCCACCAAAAGCTAGCATCCGACTTCAACATGAAAGCCGCGAACGCTGTCTTCTGGTCTTCCCCTACCCTAGCCACGTCAAATACCTTCTCTATTTCCATAACCCATGTTTGAGCTTCGATAGGGTTAGTCGATCCTTTGAACTCAGGCTATCCTACTGCCTTGAATTCCTTGAACGTTGTTCCCTGCACTTGCGGCTGATTTGCAAGAGCTCATGTCAACAGGTTCACCAACTACTGAACCGAGTTGGGGTTCGTCCCATCGTTATTGTTGTTGTTCGTTGAACCCTCAGGGTTTTGACGTGTTATTCTTCTTCTAAGAGGCATTTTCTGTTAAGAAAATATTATTATTAGACCCTTTACTCAATTTTTAAATATTCAAGTTCATAGTTAAACGTTTAAATGGCTCAGTTCACATATAACACATAGCACGTCCATAAACGTTTTTTATTCATTACTCGTAGTAAAAAAAACATTAAAAAGATAGCATTTCTGCCATTTACATCATCTTTTCCTGAACTAAAAAAAGTTGCAGGATTACATTATTAACTCATCCCATTCTTATCTCAAATTATGGGATTTACTTTATTTACTACAAAAAGCAACACATAAACCAACTCTACTACTGCTACTACTGCTACTGCTGCTACTGCTGCTACTGCTGCTACTGCTGCTACTGCTTAGGCATATTAATACGTCGCACAGCCTCTCTGCGTTCCTCTTTCATTACCTGAAATGCCATTCTTCGGTCCACCACATACCATGGTAAACCTTGGAACTGAGCTGGGTAGTAGAAAATACGGTCCTGAGCTCTCTCTATTGATGTATAAAAAGCATATTCCGTTTCCCTCAGCTTGGCCCTCTTGGCTTCAGCTTCATCTTCAGCTCGATCAGCTCGTTGATTAGCCCTCAAACTTGACTCTTCAGCTCTGGCACTCTTCCTCGACTCCTCCTGGATGTCTTGCTTCAGTTTTGCCAGTTCAAATCGAGCAGCATCTCTATCAACCTCCATATGTATCAGGGTCCACTGTGCATCTCCTAGGTCACTTGCCATTTCCTTAATCGTCTCGTCTCGCTGCTGGATAGTCTCCTCGAGATCTCCTACTCGTCCATGAAGCTCCACATTGCTATCGTAGACTGCCTCGTACATCTCAGCACTAGTAGAGTGAGGTGGGAATTCCTCTACGGGATCCTCTTCCTCCTCTTCAGACTCGTCCTCGTCCTCATCCTCTGGAATAGGTGTCAGCTCACGCTCCCGACTAGCTATGGTGATCACTGGAGATGGCTCTCTCCTAACCAGCTGCTCCCAGACAACATGTATGTCACGGGGCTCCTCATCTCTAGGCACCTGAGGTACATCCTCTCTAGCCTGACTAGGTTCTCCAACGTTCGACATCCTGATAAAAGAATTTTAAAGTTCATTATTACGTGATAACGAATCGTCCTTCTTTGAATACTATAATGTAAACACATAGCACATAATGTAGTTTATTATCTTTTACCTATCACATCTATCTTTTCGATCTTACCTATAAGGCTACTACCTAAGGTTTCCCCACCTAAGGTTTCATAACCTATAGCTTTGATACCAACCTGTGACACCCCCAAATTCGGGTACTTCGTTTTCTCATGATTTGGTGTTCACTTTCTAATATAACATACATCTACCAAATGAATAATGCAAAGTAACTACAACTTAAATTAAAATAAATAAATCTCCCTTACAACAAGGGTTACATCCTTTGTAAAATAATCCCGGGTTACTCTAACCCTGTCATGAATATAATAAAGTGCGGAAATAAAAATATAACATTCAAGTCTTATTACAATCATTCTCAATTAAATAAAACAAGTCTTCACTTGCTTTGCTTTCCCTTGCCCTTACTTGTAGACGGAGCATCATCGTTATCAACCTTAACTAAAATTGTTATTTAATGCAAGAGTGAGCAAACCACAGCTCACTGGAGTTTAACAATAATATATACATGAAAGGATATCTTTCACAGAATCTGAATAATATGATTCGCTTCAACAATAAAGAATTGAATAATAATTCTTTCATCGCAATTACAATTCAAAAATAGAATTTATCTGAGTGTCATAAGACCTTTGAACTTTTGTCCTAGGTGATAAATATTTCTATTTAAACATTTAACAGTCAATAAGACTATGGACCTTAACTCGTACTTAGGGGGATCAGCCCTTTATACCATGTATTGTGCACAAACATCTTAACGCTTTGCGTAGTAACCTCCCCTAGTAAATAGGGTTACTCAACTCAGTAATTTGAATTCAAGTCCGCACCAAAGAAAGTTTGGTTTGGATAAGCTTACAAGAAAATTTAGAATTCACGTTCATTAACTAAGGATTAGTTGAATCGACTTTCAATAATTCATTAATAAAAGAATTATGAACTAACATATGCTTTAGAATCAACTTAAAGCATTTAAAATAATAACTGTATCTTACTTGAACAATAAGTTAAGATCATTTCAATTAAATAAACAATTATCCAATACAGAAATGGAAAGGACATTCTCAACAATGAATATATGAACTCATGATATTGTATAAAATTAACAAGTTTAGGGTTAGAAGACTTGCATAAAAATTAATACACGATCAGGGTTTAGAAAACTTGCCATAAGCGCAAGCTACTTAACACAAGTCACGTACTTTAATACTTCCTATACACATTCAATTATAATAATCTAAATCAGTTAACACATAACTAATTCACATAGGTGGTTAACCCTTATGGTTAACTCACTCACATTAAATAAATAATAATTAACCACATAATTAATCATATCACGTACTCGTATAATTAATTGAATAACAACCACATGAATTAAATTATAGTTTAAATAATTATAATTTAAATTAAATAATTCATATAATTAAATCAAATTATAATCACATCTTTAATCAAATTATAATTTTTTTAATATTAAACATGTACTTTAATTAAAATTTATCAACTAACTTTATGCACTCATATTAATTTAAATTATAATTTAAACTAATTACAATTTAAATTAATCAATCACTTTGGTTGCACATAATTAATTTACATTCATGCACTAATCATCAATTTATAACTTACATTGCTATTAATCAAGTAATAAATTACATATTATATTTTATTAACATAATACATTACTGACCATTTAACCTTTTAACATGCTTTATGAATTAACACATTAACTCCCAACATTTTACATTTTTAAAACAAATTTTCTGCCCAACTTCTAGGACTTGCGCGGCCGCGCGCAATTTGGCCTTGGATGCGGCGCAGCTGCGCCGCGACGCAGACCGGCCTGCCAGTTTTCGCGAACTTTGCAGAGAAAAGCCAAATTGGCTTAATTCTCCACAACGAGTTCCCAATTCAGCCAATAATTTGCATATAAAACTTTATAGAAACAAAGTGCAAAGCTTCTAACATGTTTTGAACACACTGATACATCAATTAACAAGATTACACGCTTAATTTTTATAAAAATTAAAAAAAATACCAATGTCAGTGTTCTAGATGAAATTGAACACTGTGATTTTGTTTTGAAACCAATTCTCACAATTCCAATCCCAATCAACTAATTTCTAAACATAATAACATATTCCACAATTAATTTATACAAAATCAACAATCAATATATATTTTGATTTCTATGAGAAACTTTATTTTTGCCAGACACTTCACTATGACTTTTGAAAAACATAAATTCTCCATTTATATCATATATATTCATGAACTAAACAACTAATTAAGCATACCATCACATATAGACATGATATGAACACAATTACACATATATATATATATATATATATATATATATATATCCATCATGCTATACAACTTCCAAAACATGTTTTACAAAGAATGAAAATATAAGGATCATAACTTTAAAACTGGTTTTTACAACAATTGTATTTTAAAAATCTTTCCATGGCATACAATTACATATGAAAACATATGAATATCATATATACATAGTCATAATTATACAACTTCATGAAAACATAATTTGACAAGAAGAAATACAACACATAAGAATTGATTCTATGGTTAAGAGTATAATCTTACTAGCTTGAATTGGAAGAAGAGATGGAGATGATGATGTAGAGTTTTCCTCTTATATTCTCAAAGTTCTTTTCTTCTTCTCTTCTTCTTCTTCTCTGCTTCCTCTTTTCTTTCTTTGTTTTGTTTTGTAAAACTAATGTACTGATAAAATATACATATAATATATAATACAAGTAATATATAATATATGTAACTCCCATATAATAAGTATATACTAACTACTAATTATAATGTAAGTTACAAAATTCAAAAGCCAACTTGGCTTGTTTGGCTACAAGAAAAATTAGAAACTAGTTTTTATTAACTCCAAACATGGTTTAAGTAATTTAGGTTTAGCTAGTGTAAGGGCCCTGTTTGGCAATAGTCCTTTAAAACAAAAGAAAGGGCCTTGTTTGGTAAAATTATTTAAAAACCATTTTAATTCATACACTTTAATGTTATACTTTAATTAATTAAATATTAATCATCTAATTTAATCAATTAAAATCTAACATCAATTAATCACATAAAATTGCCACATAATTATAATTACTCGCTAATTATAATTCATGTAGCACTTCATCACATAACTCATCTAATTTAATTCTCTCAATTAAATTAGAACTATAATATAAAATTAATATACATCAATTAAATAAATACTAAACATTCATCTATTTAATATATAACACTTAATTAAATCACTCCATAAATCACATAATTTATTTATTTAACTCAATAAATAAATCACATAAAATATTTATTTAACTCAATAAATATTTAAAATTAAATATTAAAATCTCAATCATTATAATCTTCCCTCCTTAAAAGGATTCTGTCCCCAGAATCACACATAAAAATTTTCGTCTATTACATTCTTCCCTCCTTAAAAGGATTCTGTCCCCAGAATCAGTATATAAGGGGTTACACACAACTAAGCAAATAAATGCGGATAAGATTTTATCATAACATCTTCGAGTTCTCACGTAGCTTCTTCAGCACTGTGGTTCCTCCAGATTACCTTAACAAAAGGTATTACTTTATTCCTAAGTACTTATTCCTTTCTATCAACTATTTGAACAGGCACTTCTTCATATGTTAAGTCTTTATCAAATAGCAAAGGTTCATATTCTATTACATGTTTATAATCATGCATGTAAGGTCTTAACACAGAATTATGAAAGACATATGTATATTCTCGAGCTCCGGAGGTAATGCAATCTCATAAGCCACCTCGCCAACTTTTCGCAACACCTCAAAAGGTCCAATAAATCTGGGACTCAACTTTCTTTCTTACCAAATCGAATCTTCCCCTTCCAGGGAGATACTTTCAGGAACACGAAACTTCCTGGTAAGAATTCTCGATTTTGTCAATGAAGATCAGCATACTTCTTTTATCTGTCTTGAGCAGCAACTAATCTTGTTCTGATCAGCTTCACAATTTCGGCGGTTTGTTGTACCAATTCTGGTCCCAACAATTATCGTTCACCGACTTCATCCCAGCACAAAGGAGTTCTGAATTTTCTGTCGTATAACGCTTCGTAAGGCGGCATGCCAATACTCGCATGATGACTATTGTTGTAGGCGAACTCCACCAACGGTAGATGATCCTCCCAGCTTCCTTTGAAGTCCATCACACAAGCTCTCAGCATATCCTCAAGCGTCTGAATCGTTCTCTCGCTCTGTCCATCAGTCTGAGGATGATACGCTGTACTCATTCGCAATTGCGTTCCCAGACATTCTTGCAAATGCTTCCAAAAATTAGACGTAAAACGCGGATCTCTGTCAGATACAATCGACACTGGAACACCGTGTCTAGAAATAATTTCCTTGACGTATAACTTTGCTAGCTTATCCAGGTTGTACTTACCCCTGATCGGAAGAAAGTGGGCTGACTTCGTCAGTCTATCCACTATAACCCATATCGCATCAAATCCCTTCTAAGTCGCTAGAAGACCTATCACGAAATCCATCGTGATATGCTCTCACTTCCACTCTGGAATTTCTAACGGTTGCAGCAGTCCACTTGGTCTCTGGTGTTCTGCTTTGACTTTTTGGCACGTTAAGCATTTCGCAACGCCTTCAGCAACGTCCCTCTTCATATTCGTTCACCAGAAATGATGCCTGGGATCCTAGTACATCTTCGTACTCCCAGGGTGAATAGAATATCTAGAACTATGAGCTTCGCTCAGAATCTCCTCTTTGACCTTTGGTACTGGCGATACCCATATTCTACATTCAAATAGTAACAGACCTTCATTATCAATTTTAAACTTGAACTCTTCGCTAACGGTTATCCTCTTCCGTACTTTCCCGCATTCTTCATTGTGAAGTTGTGCTTCTTTCACCTTGTCTACTAGAGTAGAACTAGTGGTTACTTGAAACAACATCTCATCCGATTCCTTCGAAAACTTCACTTACAACTCCAATCTAGCTATTTGTTCTATTAACCGATATTGATCAGTTAACACGCTCAGCTTCTCCCGACCTTTCCTGCTTAAAGCGTCGGCAACAACGTTAGCTTTACCCGGATGGTAAAGTATCTCACAATCGTAGTCTTTAATCAGTTCCAACCATCTTCTTTGACGCATGTTCAGATCCTTCTAGGTAAATATGTACTTCAGACTCTTGTGATCTGTGTATATTTCACACTTCTCTCCATATAAGTAGTGCCTCCAAATCTTTAGGGCAAACACTATTGCCGCCAATTCTAGATCATGGGTCGGATACCCCTTCTCATAATCTTTTAGCTGACGTGATGCATAGGCAATAACTTTGTCACTCTACATTAACACACAGCCTAATCCTTTATGTGAGGCATCGCTATATACTATGAAATTCTCCGAACTATCCGGCAAAGACAATACAGGCGCAGTACTCAGCCTCTTCTTCAACTCCTGAAAACTCTCCTCACACTTCTCCGTCCAAACAAACTTAACTATTTTACGAGTTAAATTCGTCAACGGAGTTGCGATTTTTGAAAAGTCTTGGATAAATTTACTGTAATAACCTGCCAATCCCAAGAAACTCCTCACTTCAGATAGCGTCTTCGGCTGATCCCAACTCATTACGGCCTCAACCTTCGACGGATCCACCGAAATACCATCCTTGTCGATCACGTGGCCAAGAAATTGCACACGTTCCAACCAAAATTCGCACTTCGAGAATTTAACGTAAATTTTCTCTCGTCTCAGTGCTTCTAAGGTTAGTCGTAAGTGTTCAGCATGCTCCTCCTCGGTCTTGGAATAAACCAGAATGTCATCTATGAACTCTACCACGAACTTGTCCAGAAATGGCTTGAACATCCTGTTCATTAGGTCCATAAATGCAGTTGGGGCATTCGTGATACCAAAAGACATTACCAACAACTCATAATGACCATATCGAGTTCTAAAAGTCATTTTAGGTATATCTTCCTTCCTCACCTTCAACTGATGATACCCGCTTCTCAAATCGATCTTCGAGAAGTACCTCGCACCCTTCAGTTGATCAAACAAGTCATCGATCCTAGGTAAAGGATACCTATTCTTGATCGTAACTTTATTCAACTCCCTATAATCAATGTAAAGACGCATCGATCCATCTTTCTTCTTAACAAACAAAACAGGCGCTCCCCACGGTGAAACGCTCGGTTGGATATACTTCTTGTCTAGTAATTCTTGCAGTTGAACCATCAGTTCCTTCATCTCGACTGGAGCCATTCGGTACGGAGCCTTCGAAATTGGAGCAGTTCCCGATGCTAAATCGATCACGAACTCTGTCTCCCTATCCGGTGGAAGTCCTGGCAAATAGCTCAGAAAAACATCTACAAACTCCTTAACTACCGATATTTCCTCCACCTTCGGGCTTTCCTTACGCGTATCCACTATGTAGGCTAGGTATCCTACACAACCATGCGTCAAAAGTTTCTTGGCTTGCATAACCGTTAGATAACTCGCTTGTCTAGGTAATTTGTTACCATAGAACACCAACTTCGACGGAGTCGTAAGGATCACCGACTTCTTCTGACAGTCGATTACCGCCCCATGGTTGAATAACCAATCCATACCCAGTATAACGTTGAATTCCCCAAGTTTAATCGGAATCAAATCTACTCTAAGTTCCTGATCCTTAATGTCCAATCTACAGTTCTTATAAACGCTTCTAACAGGAATAACCTCCCTATTCGCAATCTCTATGTTCAAAGGGTAAACTAACTCCTCTACAAGTAAGTCTAAGGTTTTAGCAAAATCATCAGATATGAATGAACAAGTAGCACTCGAATCAAATAATACATATGCATTTATACTATTGACCGAAATAATATTTGACACCACGTCTTTTGATTGCACAGCATCCTGCACCGTCATACTGAATGTCCGTGCAGTGGGTCGAACTAGTTTGCAATGGTGCAGCGATAGTAACGATACTGCCGCTTCCATTCCCTCCGCTCCCTGTTGACCCTGCCGTTAGCTTTTTCGGGAAGTTGCGAGCCATGTGATCTTTGGATCCACATGTAAAGCAAGCTCCCTTCTTCGGGTTTGGGCAATTAGGTGCAATGTGGCCTTCCTGACCATAGTTGAAGCACACCCGCTTCCCCTTCATGCGCACGCCAGTGTGATTCTTACCGCATGTAGAACATGCTTCAAACTTCCTCTTCTGCTGGCTTCCCTGCTGACTCCTAGCAAAGTTATTATCAGACAACTTTCTCTTCTGGTTCACAGCACTGCTACCCCCAGTCTTGGGTTCTACCTCATTCTTCTTCTTCTTATCTTGGTTGAACTTTGTCACCGCTTCGCTTCCTCCCTCAGCAAGTATGGCTTTCTCCAGCACCGCTGTAAAGGTATTCAGCTGGAACATGGAAACCTTGCTATTGAGCCAGGGCTTCAGTCCCCGCTCAAACCTCCTCGCTTTCCTAGCGTCAGTGCTAACCTGGTATGTAGCAAACCTGGCCAATTCGTTAAACTTAGCGGCATACTCGGACACCGTCATTCCTCCCTGCTTAAGCTCTAGGAACTGGACCTCCATCTGGTCCTGCGCACTCACTGAAAAGCACATCTTATAGAACATTTCCTTAAAACGTTCCCACGTAATGACTCCCTCTCCCTCTCAGGTCTTGTTAGCCTGCCACCAAAAGCTAGCATCCGACTTCAACATGAAAGCCGCGAACGCTGTCTTCTGGTCTTCCCCTACCCTAGCCATGTCAAATACCTTCTCTATTTCCATAACCCATGTCTGAGCTTCGATAGGGTTAGTCGATCCTTTGAACCTAGGCTGTCCTACTGCCTTGAATTCCTTGAACGTTGTTCCCTGCACTTGCGGCTGATTCGCAAGAGCTCCTGTCAACAGGTTCACCAACTGCTGAACCGAGTTGGGGTTCGTCCCATCGTTATTGTTGTTGTTCGTCGAACCCTCGGGATTTTGACGTGTTATTCTTCTTCTAGGAGGCATTTTCTGTTAAGAAAATATTATTATTAGATCCTTTACTCAATTTTTAAATATTCAAGTTCATACTTAAACGTTTAAATGGCTCAGTTCACATATAACACATAGCACGTCCATAAACTTTTTTTATTCATTACTCGTAGTAAAAAAACATTAAAAAGATAGCATTTCTGTCATTTACATCATCCTTTCCTGAACTGGAAAAGTTGCAGGATTACATTATTAACTCATCCCATTCTTATCTCAAATTATGGGATTTACTTTATTTACTACAAAAAGCAACACATAAACCAACTCTACTACTGCTACTACTGTTACTGCTGCTACTGCTGCTACTGCTGCTACTGCTTAGGCATATTAATACGTCGCACAGCCTCTCTGCGTTCCTCTTCCATTACCCAAAAATGCCGTTCTTCTGTGACATCCTGAATTTTTAAGAATTTATAAATGAGAAGTTAATAAATTAAATTCTTATTTTAAGTTGTTTAAGTACGAGTATGTGTATATGTGTTATAATATTGTGAAATATGTGATTTGGTGTGAAGAGAATTTAAATATTAATTTAATATTTATTGAAGTAAATAAATATTTTAATTGAATTAATTATTGAGATTATGTGATTATTATGGATTAATGTAATTAAGCGTATTATATTAATTAAATGAAGTGAATAAATATTTTATTGAATTTTTTTGTTGAGTTAAATAAATTAAGTATGTGATGATGTGGATTGATTTAATTAAGTGCCATATATTTAATTAAATTGATATATTAGCAATGGTGTAGAATAATTCTAATTTAATTAAGAATAATTGAATTAGATTTAATGTTATGTGCTACGTGTTAATAATAATTTGTTACATATATTATGTTTAATAAAAAAATTATACTTGTGTAACAATTTAGTATTGTGTGTTTTTATTATTAAATGGGTGTTAGTTTTATTTAATTAGAATATGGTAATTTAATTAAATAAGTGTAGTAATTAAACTATGGAATAAAAGATTTATTAAAATAATGTGAAATTTTTTTAAATGGTTTTACCAAACAAGGCCCTTGTACTTGATTAACCCTATTTCTCCAAACAAGACTTTAGCTAAAAAGTGGTTTTTAAAATAGCTTTGTTTTACCAAACATGGCCTTAAGCACAAAAAGTTAGTTTTTAAAAATAATGTGGTTTTGCCAAACATGGCCTTGGGCTTTTCAAATTTTGTAACCTGTGTAATAAGTGGTAGTTAGCATAGCAATTAGTATATTATTTATTAGCTATATTAATAATATAAGTTACATATATATTATATATGTATATGTATATATGTATATTGTATAATATATGCTAAGTTAAAAGATACATTAGTTTTTAAAAGCCTAAGTCAAAACAAAGAAAGAAAAAGAAGAAGAGAGTTAGAGAGAATTGTTAGAGAAGAAGGAGAGAGAAGAGGAAGAAAAGCTTGAGAAAGCAAGAGAGAAGATCATCATCTTCATCATCTTTTCTCCTAATTCAACCTAGAAGGGTACCATACTAACCCTTGTGCTCAATTCATATGTTTTGTATTTAGTCTTTGTCAAATTGGGTTTTCATAATCATGAATTTATATGTATATATGATGATCATATGTTTTCATAGGTAATTGTATGCCATGAAAGGGTTTTCAAAATACAATTGTTGTAAAAACAAGTTTTAAAATCATGTTTTCTATATTTTCATAGTTTTGGAATTCTATGTAAAAATCTCTTTGTGAAATTTCATAATTTTGTTATGAGAATGAGATACGTATGTATATATATACATATATATATATATATATATTTATATATATGTTTACATGAGAGTTTCATAGTTGTTTAAGAATTTCAATCACAAGTATATGATGAACCCTATGAAAATCATGTTCATAGTGTTAGATTATGAATTGATGTTAAAAATTATTCTTAAATTATCAAAGAGATTGGTGAAAGCATGAAGTTATGTGTAATATATGATATATCATGATTGTATATAAATTATATGCTTGTATTAGCAATTCAAACCATGGATTTTTGATAAACAATAGGAATCATGTTCATATTGTTTTATTATAAAGATATATTGAAAATAGTTCTTAAATTATCAAAGGAATTGAGGAAAACATGAAGTTATATGTAATATGTGATATAACATGATTATATATGAGTTATATGGTTGTTTTAAAAATTTAATTCATGGAATTTTGATAAAAAAGAAGAACGGGGTTCATAATGATTTTATGTGAACTAATTTCTGAAAAATAGCTTTTGAAACTATAAAAATTGATGTTGATTATGAGTTATTATTAAAATTGATTAATTATTTATGTTAGTATGTTAAGAATAGAAGTGATTATAATTGGAATCACTTGAATTGGATGAAAAATGAATTCGTAGTAGCAATTTTCGTCAAGAACGCTTAAAATTGTGTTTTTCTTCAAATTCCATGAAATCTTGGTTGTGATTATGTGTTTATATGAAATTTTTATGTTATGAGCATGTTAATAAGCTTAAAATATTGTTTGTCACATGTTTCATGTTTGTCATGGTGGAAAAATTCGAATTCGGTGTGACGGAATAAGCCTAATTGGCTTATTTCTCCACCAGTTCGCGAACCAGCCCCTCCACCAGCCCTTGGACCCGCCCCAGTGGGTGTTTAAGCCTTGGGGGACCCGCCCCAATGGGTACCCTTGCTGTCCGGGGTAGTTTAGTTGTTGTAATGCAAAACTATTTTGACCTCCGTTAGTAAAATGGCCATAACTTTTGCATACGAACTCCGATTGAGGACATTCAAGATGATCCGGAACGAGCACGAGTAGACCTATAACTTTTGGTTTTTTACTTTTTTGATTTGAGGTCGTTAGCAAGGGTCAAAATGGTCATCTTTGTGACTGATGCGTATTCAGAGGCAATCGGAGGGCGTCGGACATGCACATACGCAAGTATAGTGCTGTCGACGATAATAGATGTTGTTCTAAGTTATAAAACATGAATGTTGGTAAATATAATGATGTTTAACTTGAAATGTAATTTGATTGACGTAAGATGTAATTATAATTGGTTAATTATGTGAAATGTAACATGATTATGTGAGGTGATTAAATTACGTGGTGATTAATTATTAACTTATTAGTTAATGAGGAATGAGTTAACCTAAATTGGTTAACTAACAATGAAGATTAGCTATGTAATAATTATACATATGATTTGACAGCGAGTGTCAAACGAGTGAATGGAAGAGAATTACGAAGTGTAAATTAGAAAGTGTAAATTAGAATTTACTTAGACGTTTGATAAGCGTTGCTAAGTGACTAATGATTGATGCGTATGAGGATACGTTATGTAGGATCATGAAGCAGATTATATTAAGCAGTTTTTCGGTAATTGGTAATCCACGAGCCAGGCAAGTCTTTCGGTTCCTACTTGTCTACGTGAATTTGATGAACTGTTTTAAATTGCATGATATGTTATATATGTTGTAAGCAAGCATGATATGTTATACATGTGGTAATCATGAAATGTTGAAGTTAATTTATGACTACACTGTTTTGGTTAAATAATGTTGATTGAGTAAGGAACTCAATCTTTGTATTTGTTATGTGAATTAAAGCATGTATGTCATGTTACTTTAATTATTATGATATTTATGTCGAGCATGTTTATTATGTGATACGTGATGCATGAAAACTGTTAGAACTTGCTGAGCTGTCGAGCTCACTCTTGCAAATAACCATTTTTGCAGGTCAAGGATGCAAGGTAAAGATACGTGTTAAGTGATTTATAGAGATCAATGTTCAAGAATATTAGTTATGTTCAATTTCAAATTATAGTTAATGTTTTGAATGAAATATGTCGCTGAGTTATAAGTAGAGTTATCCAATGTAGATGGATATTGTTTTATTATGTAAGACTTTGTATAGTCATTTTGTTGTAACGATTCATGATATAGATTTGAATCGAAGAAATGTAATATAAAGGTTGCGATTCAGAGCAATATAGAAAGCAAGTTTATAAAAGTTTTAAATATTTCGCATTTTTAGTGATTTTTAATATCGAATAATGATATAATGAGAGATTAAAGTTGTATTGTTAACGATCGAGGATGAGGATTATATTGTATGAATTTTGGGGTCGTTACAGTTGGTATCAAAGCTGTAGGTTATACACCTTAGGTAAGAGTACCTTAGGCTATGACCTTAGAGAATGAGAAGTTAAGTTAAGTTATGTATAACGAAAAGGTGATTCTTTTCACATACGTAGAAGTATAGGATGAGTTAAGTCCTAGAAATGTTATAAGAAGAAGATTAGAATAACAGGGAATGAAACTCGAATAAAATATTGAGCAACAGGAATGGAATTAGAAATTCTTAAAGAACGAGAATTGATTAATAAACAAGAAGATTCAAAGAAGAATCTTGAAGAGATGTAGAGATAAAAACTATGAGTTGCCTAACTCCAATGATCTAGATGACGAATAACGATGATTAGACGAAGTCTATGAGATTAAAAGCATAATGAATTTATGATATAATATGATGTAAGGTAGAGATAAGAAGTTTTAAAACAAAACGATAATGAGATAAGAAAGAATCATAAGGGAGATGATTATAGAATAAGATCACGACGTGATATCTTTTAAGTTGTAAAAGACAGATGGTTTTTAATGATTGAATAGTTATAGTTTGAGACTATAACGAGAGGTACTATGATATAGTACGAGATTAACTCACGAGGAGTTATAAATGATGAGATATAGAATGTCTGTATCGAGCATAAGATAAGAAGTTATAAGTAAGATAAAGTTAAGTGGGATTTCAACTGAGGACTCATGTGGTGGTTGAGTTGTACAAATCTTTGTATGGGCAGGGTTTTGTGCTTACACTTGGTTTATCATATTGATAATCGTTGGAAGGTTGGTGTAGCGCTATCGATATATATATGACGAGAAGGTGATTCTTTTCTCATATTATATTTGATAGTTAGAGTCAATAGAGATTAGATTAGATGATATTAAGATTACATTAGATGATCTTAAGGTTAGGCGAGTTCTTAAAAATCATACTTATGGTAAGTTTGTGACTCATAATCGTATGTATGTTTTTGAACCCCTAAGCATATGGACAGTCACTGATCAGTTCTTTGACTACGTATAGCTAGGAAAAGTCTTAAACTCATATTATTGTGGCAAGTTCCTGAACTTCTAAAGTGCGGTAAGTTCGATGAACTATACTGGGTATAGAAAGTTTATAATATAGAAAGCATTGATGTTGTTTAAGATTGATAGAATGATTAAGTAATGATGGAGTAAAGAGTTATATTGATGGAGAAAGTTTTTATATTCTAAATCTCCTAGCTTTGCTAGATTTTTGAAATTTATTGACTTCGTGCTGATGTTGCACTTCTGTTTTCTTGAAAAACATTGGATCAAATGATGGAACCAATGAATTTTTTAAAATAGTGCTATTATTCACATGTCTATGCTAATTGCTTCAGCTAGACAAAAATGATTTTAAATTTTCAAAATTTATTTTATATATGCATCATTTGATATGGTGTAAAAATAATAATCGAGGAAGTTATCAATGCAGTTAAACCTAGTGTTGGATGTGATCGTATGATCGTCAGTCCACTATGGTATGATGTAGTATGACGACGTTATGTAATGACGAAATCCTCAACGTACCATTACTACGGTACGGTATCAAGATATTATGAAAAGATTGATTTATTTATTTTTGGTTTCCTTAAACGAAACAAAATATATTTTTTTGAGTTGGTTAAAGATATATATATATATATATATATATATATTTCGATTGATGTCCGAATTGTTGCTAGAAGTCTATGCTACTTGATTCAGCTAGACAAATATTGAAAGATGTTTATGAAATTCGAGCGTTTTTGGTCAAACTATGCCAAACCAAATTGTTTTGGTGCGGATTCAGATGTTAAGAAGCTGAGGTGAACAACCCTATAAAAGGGGACATGTTATCGGAGATAATAGTTCCGAGTGTAACACATATAGTCGTTATGATGTACTACGTTTGGGCCCGACGTAGGGGTATGATAGGCTGGCCACCTAGAGTACTGATGCGGTTTATAGTGTGAAATACCGGGGGTGAAACACTATTAAACCTAGAAAGAAGTTCAAGGTCTTGCAACCACTCAGCATTATTGGAATCTTTTAAATTCCTGAGTTATTTATATCGCTTCCCAGTTATTGAGCAATTGTGGAAGATTCTTATTATTCTGGAGATGAATGTAGCGAGAAGGATAGCCCTTAGAAAGAAGTAGTTGTAGAACGCTTTAATCCAGTGAATAGAGATTAACGTAAAATCTATTTTGATAGAATGATATATAAAGATTGATAGACTAAAATTTCGAGGACGAAATTCTTAGAAGAATGGGTGAATGTGATAACCCGAATAATTATAGATGGTGAATTACGTAGTATATTAATTCGACGAGTAAAGTATTCGGTAATGATCCTTAGAAAGGAATGAACGAGTTAAAGATATATAATATTTGATATGTGATTATGTTTGATTGAAGGTTGTGTAATATAACCTAATAGTTGTTGAAGAAATGAATGAAGTATATATATGTGTAAAACTTTTTGCTAAGTTAACGTGTTGAAGTTATTCAACGATAATTATGAAGAGATTTTGCGAAAACCGAGTAAGGGGGGTTTCGTTGATTCCGAGGACGGAATCCTTATAAGGAGGGAAGGATGTGACATCCCGAATTTTTAAGAATTTATAAATGAGAAGTTAATAAATTAAATTCTTATTTTAAGATGTTTAAGTACGAGTATGTGTATATGTGTTATAATATTGTGAAATATGTGATTTGGTGTGAAGAGAATTTAAATATTAATTTAATATTTATTGAAGTAAATAAATATTTTAATTAAATTAATTATTGAGATTATGTGATTATTATGGAGTAATGTAATTAAGCGTATTATATTAATTAAATGAAGTGAATAAATATTTTATTGAATTTATTTGTTGAGTTAAATAAATTAAGTATGTGATGATGTGGATTGATTTAATTAAGTGCCATATATTTACTTAAATTGATATATTAGCAATGGTGTAGAATAATTCTAATTTAATTAAGAATAATTGAATTAGATTTAATGTTATGTGCTACGTGTTAATAATAATTTGTTACATATATTATGTTTAATAAAGAAATTATACTTGTGTAACAATTTAGTATTGTGTATTTTTATTATTAAATGGGTGTTAGTTTTATTTAATTAGAATATGGTAATTTAGTTAAATAAGTGTAGTAATTATATGTATATATGATGTTCATATGTTTTCATAGGTAATTGTATGCCATGAATGGATTTTCAAAATACAATTGTTGTAAAAACAAGTTTTAAAATCATGTTTTCTATATTTTCATAGTTTTGGAATTCTATATAAAAATCTCTTTGTGAAACTTCATAATTTTGTTATGAGAATGGGATACGTATGTATATATATACATATATATATATATATATATATGTTTACATGAGAGTTTCATAGTTGTTTAAGAATTTCAATCACAAGTATATGATGAACCCTATGAAAATCATGTTCATAGTGTTAGATTATAAATTTATGTTAAAAATTATTCTTAAATTATCAAAGAGATTGGTGAAAGCATGAAGTTATGTGAAATATATGATATATCATGATTGTATATAACTTATATGCTTGTATTAGCAATTCAAACCATGGATTTTTGATAAACAATAGGAATCATGTTCATATTGTTTTATTATAAAGATATATTGAAAATAGTTCTTAAATTATCAAAGGAATTGAGGAAAACATGAAGTTATATGTAATATGTGATATAACATGATTATATATGAGTTATATGGTTGTTTCAACAATTTAATTCATGGAATTTTGATAAACAAGAAGAACGGGGTTCATAATGATTTTATGTGAACTAATTTCTGAAAAATAGCTTTTGAAACTATAAAAATTGATGTTGATTATGAGTTATTGTTAAAATTGATTAAGTATTATGTTAGTATGTTAAGAATAGAAGTGATTACAATTGGAATCACTTGAATTGGATGAAAAATGAATTCGTAGTAGCAATTTTCGTCAAGAACGCTTAAAATTGTGTTTTTCTTCGAATTCCATGAAATCTTGGTTGTGATTATGTGTTTATATGAAATTTTTATGTTATGAGCATGTTAATAAGCTTAAAATATTGTTTGTCACATGTTTCATGTTTGTCATGTTGGAAAAATTCGAATTCGGTGTGACGGAATAAGCCTAATTGGCTTATTTGTCCACCAGTTCGCGAACCAGCCCCTCCACCAGCCCTTGGACCCGCCCCAGTGGGTGTTTAAGCCTTGGGGGACCCGCCCCAGTGGGTACCCTTGCTGTTCGGGATAGTTTAGTTGTTGTAATGCAAAACTGTTTTGACCTCCGTTAGTAAAATGGCCATAACATTTTCATACGAACTCCGATTGAGGAGATTCAAGATGATCCGGAACGAGCACGAGTAGACCTACAATTTTTGTTTTTTTACTTTTTTGATTTGAGGTCATTAGCAAGGGTCAAAATGGTCATCTTTGTGACTGATGCGTATTCAGAGGCAATCGGAGGGCGTCGGACATGCACATACGCAAGTATAGTGCTGTCGACGATAATAGATGTTGTTCTAAGTTATAAAACATGAATGTTGGTAAATATAATGATGTTTAACTTGAAATGTAATTTGATTGACGTAAGATGTAATTATAATTGGTTAATTATGTGAAATGTAACATGATTATGTGAGGTGATTAAATTACGTGGTGATTAATTATTAACTTATTAGTTAATGAGGAATGAGTTAACCTAAATTGGTTAACTAACAATGAAGATTAGCTATGTAATAATTATACATATGATTTGACAGCGAGTGTCAAACGAGTGAATGGAAGAGAATTACGAAGTGTAAATTAGAAAGTGTAAATTAGAATTTACTTAGACGTTTGATAAGCGTTGCTAAGTGACTAATGATTGATGCGTATGAGGATACGTTATGTAGGATCATGAAGCAGATTATATTAAGCAGTTTTTCGGTAATTGGTAATCCACGAGCCAGGTAAGTCTTTCGGTTCCTACTTGTCTACGTGAATTTGATGAACTGTTTTAAATTGCATGATATGTTATATATGTTGTAAGCAAGCATGATATGTTATACATGTGGTAATCATGAAATGTTGAAGTTAATTTATGACTACACTGTTTTGGTTAAATAATGTTGATTGAGTAAGGAACTCAATCTTTGTATTTGTTATGTGAATTAAAGCATGTATGTCATGTTACTTTAATTATTATGATATTTATGTTGAGCATGTTTATTATGTGATACGTGATGCATGAAAACTGTTAGAACTTGCTGAGCTGTCGAGCTCACTCTTGCAAATAACCATTTTTGCAGGTCAAGGATGCAAGGTAAAGATACTTGTTAAGTGATTTATAGAGATCAATGTTCAAGAATATTAGTTATGTTCAATTTCAAATTATAGTTAATGTTTTGAATGAAATATGTCGCTGAGTTATAAGTAGAGTTATCCAATGTAGATGGATATTGTTTTATTATGTAAGACTTTGTATAGTCATTTTGTTGTAACGATTCATAATATAGATTTGAATCGAAGAAATGTAATATAAAGGTTGCGACTCAGAGCAATATAGAAAGCAAGTTTATAAAAGTTTTAAATATTTCGCATTTTTAGTGATTTTTAATATCAAATAATGATATAATGAGAGATTAAAGTTGTATTGTTAACGATCGAGGATGAGGATTATATTGTATGAATTTTGGGGTCGTTACATCTTCGGTCCACCACATACCACGGTAAACCTTGGAACTAAGCTGGGTAGTAGAAAATATGGTCCTGAGCTCTCTCTATTGCTGTATGAAAAGCATATTCCGTTTCCCTCTACTTGGCCCTCTTGGCTTCAGCTCGATCAGCTCGTTGATTAGCCCTCAAACTTGACACTTCAGCTCTGGCACTCTTCCTCGACTCCTCCTGGATGTCTTGCTTCAGTTTTGCCAGTTCAAATCGAGCATCATCTCTATCAACCTCCATATGTATCAGGTTCCACTGTGCATCTCCTAGGTCACTTGCCATTTCCTCAATCGTCTCGTCTCGCTGCTGGATAGTCTCCCCGAGATCTCCTACTCGTCCATGAAGCTCCACATTACTATTGTAGACTGCCTCGTACATCTCAGCACTAGTAGAGTGAGGTGGGAATTCCTCTATGGTATCCTCTTCCTCCTCTTCAGACTCGTCCTCGTCCTCATCCTCTGGAATAGGTGTCAGCTCACGCTTCCAACCAGCTATGGTGATCACTGGAGATGGCTCACTGGAGTTATCAACCTTAACTGAAATTGTTATTTAATGCAAGAGTGAGCAAACCACAGCTCACTGGAGTTTAACAATAATATATACATGAAAGGATATCTTTCACAGAATCTGAATAATATGATTCGCTTCAACAATAAAGAATTGAATAATAATTCTTTCATCGCAATTACAATTCAAAAACAGAATTTATCTGAGTGTCATAAGACCTTTGAACTCTTGTTCTAGGTGATAAATATTTCTATTTAAACATTAAACAGTCAATAAGACTATGGACCTTAACTCGTACTTAGGGGGATCAGCCGTTTATACCATGTATTGTGCACAAACATCTTAACGCTATGCGTAGTAACCTCCCCTAGTAAATAGGGGTGTTCAACTCAGTAATTTGAATTCAAGTCCGTACCAAAGAATGTTTGGTTTGGATAAGCTTACAAGAAAATTTAGAATTCACGTTCATCAACTAAGGATTAGTTGAATCGACTTTCAATAATTCATTAATAAAAGAATTATGAACTAACATATGCTTTAGAATCAACTTAAAGTATTTAAAATAATAACTGTATCTTACTTGAACAATAAGTTAAGATCATTTCAATTAAATAAACAATTGTCTAATATAGAAATGGAAAGAACATTCTCAACAATGAATATATGAACTCAAGATATTGTATAGAATTAACAAGTTTAGGGTTAGAAGACTTGCATAAAAATTAATACACGATCAGGGTTTAGAAAACTTGCCTTAAGCGCAAGCTACTTAACACAAGTCACGTACTTTAATACTTCCTATACACATTCAATTATAATAATCTAAATCAGTTAACACATAACTAATTCACATAGGTGGTTAACCCTCATGGTTAACTCACTCACATTAAATAAATAATAATTAACCACATAATTAATCATATCACGTACTCGTATAATTAATTGAATAACAACCACATGAATTAAATTATAATTTAAACAATTATAATTTAAATTAAACAATTCATATAATTAAATCAAATTATAATCACATCTTTAATCAAATTATAATTTTTTTATTATTAAACATGTACTTTAATTAAAATTTATCATCTAACTTTATGCATTCATATTAATTTAAATTATAATTTAAACTAATTACAATTTAAATTAATCAATCACTTTGGTTGCACATAATTAATTTACATTCATGCACTAATCATCAATTTATAACTTACATTACTATTAATCAAGTTATAAATTACATATTATATTTTATTAACATAATACATTACTGACCATTTAACCTTTTAACATGCTTTATGAATTAACACATTAACTCCCAACATTTTTTATTTTTAAAACAAATTTTCTGCCCAACTTCCAGGATCCGCGCGGCTGTGCGCAATTTGGCCTTGGAAACGGCGCGGCCGCGCCGCGACGCAAACCGGCCTGACAGTTTTCGCGAACTTTGCAGAGAAAAGCCAAATTGGCTTAATTCTCCACAACGAGTTCTCAATTCAGCCAATAATTTGCATATAAAACTTTACAGAAATAAAGTGCAAAGCTTCTAACATGCTTTGAACACATTGATACATCAATTAACAAGATTACACGCTTAATTTTTACAAAAATTTAAAGAAAATACCAATGTCAGTGTTCTAGATGAAATTAAACACTGTGAATTTGTTTTGAAACCAATTCTCACAATTCCAATCCCAATCAACTAATTTCTAAACATAATAACATATTCCACAATTAATTTATACAAAATCAACAATCAACATATATTTTGATTTCTATGAGAAACTTTATTTTTCCCAGACACTTCACTATAACTTTTGAAAAACATAAATTCTCCATTTATATCATATATATTCATGAACTAAACAACTAATTAAGCATACCATCACATATAGACATGATATGAACACAATTACATATATATATATATATATATATATATATATATATCCATCATGCTATACAACTTCCAAAACATGTTTTACAGAGAATGAAAATATAAGGATCATAACTTTAAAACTGGTTTTTACAATAATTGTATTTTAAAAATCTTTCCATGGCATACAATTACATATGAAAACATATAAATATCATATATACATAGTCATAATTATACAACTTCATGAAAACATAATTTGACAAGAAGAAATACAACACATAAGAATTGATTCTATGGTTAAGAGTATAATCTTACTAGCTTGAATTGGAAGAAGAGATGGAGATGATGATGTAGAGTTTTTCTCTTATATTCTCAAAGTTCTCTTCTTCTTCTCTGTATTCTTCTTCTCTGCTTCCTCTTTTCTTTCTTTGTTTTGTTTTGTAAAACTAATGTACTGATAAAATATACATATAATATATAATACAAGTAATATATAATATATATAACTCCCATATAATAAGTATATACTAACTACTAATTATAACGTAAGTTACTAAATTTAAAAGCCAACTTGGCTTGTTTGGCTACAAGAAAAATTAGAAACTAGTTTTTATTAACTCCAAACATGGTTTAGGTAATTTATGTTTAGCTAGTGTAAGGGCCCTGTTTGACAATAGTCCTTTAAAACAAACGCAAGGGCCTTGTTTGGTAAAATCATTTAAAAATCATTTTAATTCATAAAGTTTAATGTTACACTTTAATTAATTAAATATTAATCATATAATTTAATCAATTAAAATCTAACATCAATTAATCACATAAAATTGCCACATAATTATAATTACTCGCTAATTATAATTCATGTAACACTTCATCACATAACTCATCTAATTTAATTCTCTCAATTAAATTAGAACTGTAATATAAAATTAATATACATCAATTAAATAAATATTAAACATTCATCTATTTAATATATAGCACTTAATTAAATCACTCCATAAATCACATAATTTATTTATTTAACTCAATAAATATTTAAAATTAAATATTAAAATCTCAATCGTTACAGTAGATCCATCTCGGAGATATTCCTTGATGTATTGATACCAAAGCTACTTGACAGGAGGAATTTCATTTGATACTTCTCCAATGTAATTCCCATATGTCGGGGTCTTTTGGCTTATAAATTGGATGTCGAGAATTCCCCTCCTACCTGATATGTTGATCAGGGAAGCCATTGTTGAAAGTAGTATGCATACAAGCCAATCATGTGTGATGATAAAGCATATACTTTGGAGACAATCTTATTTATTTATTAATAAAAATATTCATTTATTAAAGGCATTTAATTATCTACATGGTGCTGTTTTTATAATATATAAATAACCCATAGTTTTAAGCAATGCTTTTAGAATCATGATGATGATCATGCTAATGAGATCTAAATTCTTAGAAAGATTTAAAAGTAAAATAGTTCCCAATCGTGGGATTACTAAAAGAGGATTAGTAAATCCGGATAGATTGGTATATACGTTGCTTGCTCATTGGATGAGGATGATTGATCTCATGATCATTTGTGTGGAGACACTAAAGTAAGTATGTATGTGCTTATTGGAGAATAAGTGCACTGAACGTGACTCGCTATGGAATACCTAATGGAGTTTTACTCGCCTGTTAGTAGGAATTCCTAATGTGATAGTAGTACAAGTAATCCTTGGACTTGAGATCATCATAGTATCTTGTATGTAATAAATTATACTTTGACTTATTCCTTAAGGCCCTTTAGGGTATATAAAAGGGTATGAGTTACATATGGAGATAATGAATGATCAATAAAGAATCTATCACCTCCAGTAAAAGAGGAGATATGTCCAATGTGATTAGATAAATAACAACCCAGAATTCTTTGCCAAGGTGGAATAAAATTAGAAAGGAGTTTCTAATTTGTATTATTTGGAGGTGTGCATTTTCTAATTGAAATACATATAATTAAATAAAATAAGACTTGACAGTAAATTCATGTCTTATATTTAATTGGGACATTGTATGGTGGAAAGATTGAATTATACGGTAACTATTTACTCACAGGTTCTTTTATGATTAATGTTGAAATCTATATTATCTGGAAAGTCGTTGATCGCTAGGGAGGCTTATCCCTATTGTAGAATAAATATTATTTATTTAAATAGATTATTAGTTTAATTTATTTATTTAAATAAGATTAGAATTGTTCTAATTGATTTATTCACAACTAGTTTAATATGGAGAACCTAAAGGGTCACACCATAAAAGAAAGAATAATTATTTAAGAAGATAATGGCATAATCGTAATAATGCATTAAGTGTAATAAATTAATCTATGGTGATAGAATAAATTAAATAGCTTAATATTTATTATATAATATTTTGAAAATATTAAATATAAATTAATAAGAGGAGTCTTATTAATATTATTATTATTATTATTATTTTAATTTCTAAAGGAGTTTAGTAATTAATTTAATATTAGTACTCTCATTTATTCCTAATAAGATTAGAAGTTTAATTAATTAAATGAAATCCCATGTCTAATAGGATTAGAAAGGTTGACCAATATCTATATAAGAGGAGTCTTATAATAGATATTACTTTATGCAATTCCAATTGTTAGAGAGTACTCCTTTTCTATAGAGGATAGAAAACTAAGCCAACCACCCTCCTTCTTGATATTCCTCTTCCTTGGTGGATCACCTCTAGAGGCCAAACACTTGGGTGACTAACGTTGATCAAAGGAAGGAATCTAACCCAGAAATTCAAAGAGATCACGAAGAACAAGGAGTTGAACTCGTACCTGCGGAAGCTTCGTTCTACAAGGGTATGATTCTATAACTTCTTATTTATCGTTTTAAATTAATAATTTGCGTAAAGGATGATCCAGGTAATGATTTTTTAGAAATTTTTAAAACTCTGATATACCATGCTTCCTCTAATTTTTGTAATTTGATTGCGTCACGATTTCGTACAAACCTAACAGTGGCATCAGAGCCAAATCTTTATGCAATTATTAATTGTTTTGATTTCATATATGTATGGGTATGTATTTAGAATAATTTATTGGTCATAATTAATTGTATAAAATTATTTTTTATGAAGAAAAGAAAAAAAATGGAATCGCGATTACGTTTCTTTTTTCTTCCCGTCGCCATGTATCTGCTGTGTGGGTATTTTACGGGTCACGTTAAAATCACTTGCATCACGCTAAAACAGAAATTGAATCAGGATTTCAAAATATCTTCGTGGGCCAAAGTATTGTTAATATATATATATATATATCTACCTTGATCCTGCAGGTTTTTCCAAAGAAAGTGATTCATAAGAATCCTTTAACATATATATATATATATATATATATATATATATATATATATATATATATATATATATATAGGATTTCAAAAGGATTACCACCTGAAGTCTATTTATATATATAATTAGATTATAATATATAACGTTATTATATATATATATATATATAATATTTTTAATAATTTTATAATTAAAATAAAGAGTTTATTTTAATCTTGAAAATTGAATTTCATGCAAAATAAAAATTGTCCATTAAATGATACTCATATATATATGGAATGTTTTAATTCATGAGATGAATATTTATTTATTGATATATATGGTGATATGTATGATAATAAATGGGGATTGATTATGAACTATTTGACCAATGTGATTGAATTTTATTTTAGTTGAATGCTTGAATGAATGAGTTTTATTAAATGGGGTCTGCGTACCTTGTCTTCTCTGATTTTTTTCTCGATGTAAATTCTATCTCCCTCCTATGTACTTCCCCTTGACTGCTGATCAAGGTTTCTATTTAAATTAAATAGTTTAATGTAATAGAAATAGTTAGAATTATCTTGAAGAAATTGGAGACCAAGGAGCAAGGAGCGCGTGAAGACCCATTTGTATGGAGCCTGGGATTTAAATGTAATAGTTATATTTAAATTTAATTCTTGCACTCCTAGGTTTGACCTTTTGGTTCACTTGGTGGCTCTAGTGAACCAAACTAGAATAAAAGTCCATAATCAATCCGGATAGAATATAGTATTCTATATTGCATGCTAAATATTATATATATTATATTTTATGCAAACATCCTTCGCATGTTTAATAAAATGATGCGTATTTTATATATATATGTGCATGCGCGCTAAACAAGATGAGACAAATAATAACAAATCCCTCAAAGAAATTATATTAAGTCCGAAGCGTTCAAATGATATTTGGAGTATCGAACGTCGCCTTCTAGCATGATAAATTAATAGAGTATTAAATATTTAATATGAGCTTGTTGTGCTATCCACAAGGCGAGTATTGCGTATTTAAGATGTTAATTAATCACATTTGATGCTTATCAAGAAAATTGAACAATATAGTCTTGTTGTGCTATCCACAAGGACGAACAATTTTTTTTTTGAATTTATGGAAGTGCTAGGTTGGACTTAACTTAAATTATTTTAGTTCGGATGTGCACACACTTGACCATTATGATTTAAGAGGCAGAATAAAAAGAGTTACATGTTAATGTAATTGACAAGAGTTGTCTACCTATTTATTTATATATCGTTTGTTGTGCTATCCACAAGGCTATATACATTTGAAATGGAATCCTTAATCTCACTAGCAAATCTTTAATTAGATGTTACCGAACTATATATGTGAGGGTAATATAGTTTGATAAAACTAGTGGGAGATACCAATTTAAAATAAAGACCTAAATTTATTTTGGTATGCAAAATTAATAAAATGAATGTTTGCTAAAAATATTGTCTTTTCACATACAAAAATTTTAAAAATGTCAAAATCACTAATTTCACTGCGAAGCATACTTGATGCTAATAAGCTTATCGGGCCGAATTATACGGACTGGCTAAGGAATTTGAGAATAGTTCTTACTGTTGAAAAAAAAAATTATGTCCTAAATTCACCTGTCCCTGGAATTGTTCTAGAAACAGCCTCTGAGGAAGAGATTGCCACCATTGTAAAGTGACAAGATGATGAATCTGTGGCACAATGCATCATGCTCGCATCCATGAATAACGAGCTTCAACGTCAGCACGAAAATATGGATGTTCCTACTATGCTGCTTCACCTCAAGGAGTTGTATGGTGAACAGAGTAAGACTGCTATATATGAGATATCTAAGGAGCTTTTCTGATCTCGGATGACCAAAGGCAAGGTGACCATAAAGGAACAAAAGAAACTTGATCCAGCGAGTAAAGGAATGTGCTTCCATTGCAACGAGCCGGGTCATTGGAAGAGGAACTGCAAGAAGTTTCTGGCAGAGAAGAAGCTTGGAGAAGCTTCGACTTGCAATCAAGGTTTGTTTATGATTGAAATTAATTTTTTAGAAAGTTAACATTCTACATGGGTATTGAATACCGGCTGTGGTTCTCACATATGTAATACTGTGAAGGGACTGGTCAGAAGTAGAAAGCTGAACAAGGATAAGGTTGTCCTACGAGTGGGAAATAAAGCAACGGTTGTTGCATTAGCTGTAGGCACTTATTGTTTAGCACTGCCTACGGGCAAGTCCATTTATTTAAATAATTATTATTTTATTTCGAATATCATTAAAAACATTATTTCAAATTCTGTATTTGATATGGATGGATTTAAAATTATAATTTAGAACAACAATTGTTCAATTTATAAAAATAATGTTTTATATGATATTGGAAATATGCGAAATGGACATTATATACTTGACTTGAATGAAAATATACTTCAAATAGAACAAACTAAGAAAAGAAAAAGAGATGATGTTAATTATACCTATATGTGGCATTGTAGACTCGGTCATATCAATGAAACAAGATTATCCAAGTTGGATAAGGATGGGCTCTTAAAGCTATCTGATTATGAATCATATCCAACTTGTGAATCTTGTCTCATGGGTAAAATAACTAAATATCCTTTTAGTGGAAAAGGAGAAAGAGTTACAGAGTTGTTAACGTTGATTCACATAGATGTTTGTGGACCTATGACAATAAATGCAAGGGGTGGGTATTCTTATTTTATTACTTTTACTGATGATCACTCAAGATTTGGATGTGTTTTTAATGAAATACAAATCAGAATCATTTGAAAAGTTCAAAGAGTTCAAAAGTGAAGTAGAGAAACAAACAGGCAAGAGTATTAAGATTCTTCGATTAGATCGAGGTGGAGAATACTTAAGCAGTGAGTTTCTCAATTGTCTAAAAGAAAATGGTATAATTTCACAATGGGCTCCACCGGTTACACCACAGTTAAATGGAGTATCTGAAAGGAGAAATCGAACATTGTTGGACCTGGTTCGATCCATGATGAGTTTTACAGATCTTCCAGTATCATTCTGGGGTTATGCTCTAGAAGCGGCTTCATATCTACTAAATAAGGTCCCCTCGAAATCCATCCCCAAGACTCCATATGAGATGTGGACAGGGAGGAACCTGGTCTTAAGCATGCTAAGATTTGGGGATGTCCAGCTTATGTGAAAAAGTTTCAATATTATAAGCTTGGGACAAGATCAGATAACTGCACGTTTTGTGGAATATCCTAAAGAAAGTTTGGGATACTATTTCTACAATCCTATAGAGCAAAAGGTGTTTGTTGTGAAACACGCTGCCTTCTTGGAAAATGAGTTTATCCTTGAAGGGGCTAGTGGGAGAAAGATAGATCTTAAAGAAATTCAAGAACCACAAACCACTACAGATCAAGTGGATGAACCTATCCAAGTAGAGACACCTACTGTACAACACCCTATTCGTAAATCTGAAAAGGTACCGAAGATACCTGAAAGGTATGGATTCGTCATAGAGGATGACGATGAGGTACACATCATGGATGATGATGATCCATTGAATTACGAACAGACTATGAGTAATAAAGACTCAGAGAAATGGTAGATGACCATAAAATTTAAAATGGATTTTAAAGCTATGCTCAAGTCCATTTGGATTTTACTTGCGATTGCAGCTTATTATTGCTTAATCTGGCAAAATGGACGTGGAGACGAGCTTCCTCAAATATACATTATTAGAGGAGAATGTATGTATGATACAACCAGATAGTTTTTTGTTTCAATGGTTGAAGCAAATCATGTATATGAGCTACAACAATCCATTTATGGATTGAAGCAAGATTCTCGTAGATGGAACATTTGTTTTGATGAGACAATCAAATAGTTTGATTTTATCAAAAACGAGGATGAACCATGTGTGTACAAGAAGGTTAGTGGGAGCTCTATTTCATTCCTTGTATTATATGTTGATGATATATTACTGATAGGGAATGAAATTCCTATGCTAAAATCGATCAAAACAAAGTTGTCTAAACATTCTTCCATGAATGATTTGGGTAGAACATCCCACATTGGGGATATAAATCTTTATTGATATATTTAAAAGGATGTTCGGCTAAACCCAAGAAAACGTATATTCATTAGATGCTAAAGGCGTTTAGCATGGCAAACTCCAAAAGGTGTCTCATAACGATGAGCCATGGAGTGAATCTCTCTAAAATTATCCTCAATAAAAGAGAGATCGCATGAGCTACTATCATGTATGCAATGAAATATACGAGACTTGATGTTGATCATTCATATTCTAGAGAAGATCACTGTGAGACAGTGATAAACATCTTAAAGTACTTAACTAACACTAAGGATGTCATCATATCACATGATGAGTCTGAATTAAACTAGAGTGCTAAACAGACTCAAGTTTTCAGACTGACCAAGACGATAGCAAATCCACTATAGGGTAAGTCGTTACCTTGAAAGGTGTTGCAGTGAATTAGAAAGGTTCCAAACAGCAAAAGGTTGCTGGTTTAGTGACAAAGACAAAGTATATAACTGTAAGTGAAGCTGCAAGTTGATGTTTCGGATGAAAAGTTCATTACAGAATTAGGAATAGTTCCTAAGTCTCATCTTAAATCTAAACATGTGTTGCGGCACTTTAATTAAAGAAATCATTGAAAGAGGAGCATATAGACTCTCAAGATAACATTGCATATCCATTTACTAAAGCTATAACACAATAGCAGTTTGATCGTCACTTAGAGAAGTTGGTATGAGATACCATGGTGATTGGCTTTAGTGCAAGTGGGAGATTGAAAGTAGTATGCATACAAGCCAATCATGTGTGATGATAAAGCATATACTTTGAAGACAATCATATTTATTTATTAATAAAAATATTTATTTATTAAAGGCATTTAATTATCTACATGGTGTTGTTTTTATAATATGTAAATAACCCATAGTTTTAAGTAATGCTTTTAGAATCATGATGATGATCATGCTAATGAGATCTAAATTCTTAGAAAGCTTTAAAACTAAAATAGTTTCCAATCGTGGGATTACTAAAAAGGGGATTAGTAAATCCGGATAGATTGGTACATATGTTGCTTGCTCATTGGATGAGAATGATTGATCATTTGTGTGGAGACACTAAAGCAAGTATGTAGGTGCTTATTAGAGAATAAGTGCACTGAACGTGACTCGCTATGGAATACCTAATGGAGTTTTACTCGCCTGTCAATAGGAACTCCTAATGTGATAGTAGTACAAGTGATCCTTGGACTTGAGATCATCATAGTATCTTGTATGTAATAAATTATACTTTGACTTATTCTTTAAGGCTCTTTAGGGTATATAAAAGGTTATGCTTGGGTATAATGAGTTACATATGGAGATAATGAATGATCAATAAAGAATGTACCACCTCTAGTAAAAGAGGAGATATGTCCTATGTGATTCGGTAAATGATAACCCAGGAATCCTTGGCCAAGGTGGAATGAAATTAGAAAGGAGTTTCAAATTTGCATTATTTGGAGTTACGCATTTTCTAATCGAAATACATATAATTAAATAAAATAAAACTTGACAGTAAATCTTTGTCTTATATTTAATTGGGACATTGTATGGTGGAAGGATTGAATTGTACGGTAACTATTTACTCACAGGTTCTTTTATGATTAATATTGAAATCTATATTATCTGGAAAGTCGTTGATCGCTAGGGAGGCTTATCCCTATTGTAGAATAAATATTATTTATTTAAATAGATTATTAGTTTAATTTATTTATTTAAATAAGATTAGAATTGTTCTAATTGATTTATTCACAACCGGTTTAATATAGAGAACCTAAAGGGTCACACCATAAAAAGAAGAATAATTATTTAAGAAGGTAATGGCATAATCGTAATAATGCATTAAGTGTAATTAATTTAATCTATGGTGATAGAATAAATTAAATAGCTTAATATTTATTATTTAATATTTTGAAAATATTAATATAAATTAATAAGAGGAGTCTTATTAATATTATTATAATTATTATTATTTTAATTTCTAAAGGAGTTTAGTAATTAATTTAATATTAGTACTCTCATTTATTCCTAATAAGATTAGGAGTTTAATTAATTAAATAAAATCTCATGTCTAATAGGATTAGAAGGGTTGACCAATATCTATATAAGAGGAGTCTTATAATAGATATTACTTGATGCAATTCCAATTGTTGGAGAGTACTCCTTTTCTATAGAGGATAGAAAACTAAGCCAACCACCATCCTTCTTGATATTCCTCTTCCTTGGTGGATCACCTCTAGAGGCCAAATACTTGGGTGGCTAACGTTGATCAAAAGAAGGAATCTAATCCGAAAATTCAAGGAGATCACGAAGAACAAGGAGTTGAACTCGTACTTATGGAAGCTTCGTTCTACAAGGGTATGATTCCATAACTTCTTATTTATCGTTTTAAATTAATATTTTGCATAAAGGATAATCCGGGTAATGGTTTTGTAGAAATTTTTTAAACTCTGATATACTATGTTTCCGCTAATTTTTGCAATTTGATTGCGTCATGATTTCGTACAAACCTAACAAATGTTGCTAATGAGTCAGCGAAGTCGTTCCTTCCCCGAGGGATATGGATGAAGGTTATGTCTTCAAACTCCATGGATATTTTAATGATTTGTCGATGATAGGGCAGCAAATGCAGTTCTTTGGTGTGATATGCCTCGTTGGTTTGTCTGATGACCAACTCAGAATCTCCAAAGACTAGAAGATGTTGGATACCCATGGATTGGGCTAGTTTCAGCCCCATTATGCAGCCTTCATACTCAGCCATGTTGTTGGTGTTGACAAACTGCAGCTTGGTAGCCATAGGATATTGTTCTCCTGTACCAGATATAAGGACTGCCCCAGCTCCGGCACCTTCCATGTTTACTGCTCCATCAAAATACATTTTCTATGGTTGGACTGCATTTTCTTGAAGACCTTGATGAATTGTCATGATGCCATCATCCGGGAAATAAGTCTCCAGAGGTTCGAATCCTCCTGATGGTGCTTCGGCTAGTTGATCTGCAATGCCCTGATCTTTGATGGACTTATGAGTCACGTAGACAATGTCAAACTGCTGTAGGATCAACTGCCATTTGGGCAGTCGACAATTTAATATTGGCTTATTGAATACGTATTTCAGTAACTCCATGTGAGATATGAGGTAGGTCGTTTGCCCATGTAGATAATGTTGTAACCTCATGGCGGCCTACGCTAACACACAACAGGTTTTCTCAATCTGGGTGTACTTTTGTTCACCAATGCTGAACCTTTTGCTGATGTAGTATATGGCTCTCTCCTTGCTATTATCATCCTTTTGTCCTAGCATGCAGCCCATTGCATTGGCATTGAAAGACACCTACATGAATAAGGGAACTCTGTCCCTTGGGGGTACTAATACTGGTGCTTCGATCAGCTGTTTCTTGATGGCAGGAAAGGCTTTCTTACAATCCTCATTCCATCTGGTGGAGGAATTCTTCCTTCGTAGCTTGAAGATGGGTTCATAAGTTGCTGTTAGCTGGGAAATGAATTAGCTTATGAAATTGATCTTTCCCAGGAACCCGCGTATCTCCTTCTCTATTCGAGGTACTAGCATCTCAGTGATGGCTTTAATCTTGGCAGGATCCAACTCAATGCCTCTATTGCTCACTAAGAATCCCAATAACTTGCCACATTTAACTCCAAAAGCACATTTGGCGGGATTCAACTTTATATTGTACTTACGCAACCTGTTAAACAGCTTCTTGAGATGGTTGATGTGATCGTCCTCCTTTCGGGATTTGATGATGATGTCATCAACATAAACCTTTATTTCCTTATGCATCATGTCATGAAATAGGGCTATCATGGCTCGCTGATATGTGGCTCCGACATTTAATCGTCTATAACAGAAGGTTCCCCAGGGAGTGATAAAAGTTATTTTCTCCCTGTTTTCTTCAGCAACCATAATTTGATGGTAACCAGCAAAGCAATCCACAATAGAATACATATCGTACTACGCCGTGTTGTCTATCAAGATGTCGATGAAAGGTACTAGGAAATTATCCTTGAGGAAGGTTTTGTTCAAATCCCTGTAATCTACACATACTCAAACTTTCCCTGCGGGCTTTGGCATGAGGACTATGTTTGATAGCTACTCCGGGTATGTTAATACCATGATGATGCCGATTTTGAATTGTTTAATGACCTCTTCTTTGACTTTCAGACTCCATTCAGGTTTTAATCGCCTAAGCTTCTGCTTGACGGGCTTGAATCCATCCTTGATGAGCATTTGATGGATGATAATATCCGTAGATAGGCCAATCATGTCTTCATGTGACCATGCAAACACATCTTGGAACTGTGTTAAGAGTTCAATCAGATCGGCTTTTTGATCTTGTGTGAGGTCTATGCCTATCTAGATTTCTTTGAGGTTTTTTTGAGGTTCTGATATTGACAATGGTGGTATGGTCGAGGTTTGGTTTCGGTTTGTCTTCGATCCATTCTTTGATTTCCTTGAGCACCTCATAGTCATCTTGATCCTCTTGATCAACTTCCATCAAGTCAAAGTTCAGTTCTACATCAAAGTTATAGTCATTGTGACAGGTTGTCATCTCATCAGCAGGGACAAACAAATTCAATCTTGGAGTCCTGAAAAACAAAATGCTTTCACTTTAATATATGCAACTGGTTAAACATACAAAGTATTTGGAAAACCATGACAAAAGTTACTGCTATAGCTGTGCAACCAAAATAAGCAGTAAATGAAACCATGTTACAGGGCAGATGGATTCTCTGCCCTTTTACCCTTTTTGAACGAGACTAGGGACACTGCTCTAATTTTCCAGGGTCAGATCCTCATGAACAGGGAGGATCAAGGAATTGTGCTCGTCTGCCTCATCTCGGATGATGACTAAGACATCCTTCAAAATAGGGTTGGGGCTTTTCTTTCAACTGCCTCCCTTTTCTTTCTTAATGCGAGAAATTTGAATCTGATCCTCATCGTCACTGTCTGGGATATCATCATTCATCCCTTCGTAGTGTATGATACCACGCATGTTAGCAAATGGGTCTCGTCCTTCGTCCAAGAACTTTTCTTTTCCCTTTTTGTTCTCCCCTTCAGGATTTGGGGTCTCTCTCTCACCTGTCGGTATGATTGGAGGAAACAATATGGTTGACACAACAGCAGTGATCTTCCTCATTGGTTTCACAAATCTAGCATTAGTGAGGTCTGGCAGAAGTATGGTAGAAGCATAAGCCTTAGGATGCTTATGTGGGTTCCGGTGGTTTGACCCGGATGAATAGCCCAATTCGGCTCTCCCTGATTGGGTCAGGATTTACACTAGACTCTTGATACCTTGATGATTCTTTCCTAACCCTTCTCCAGGTTGGAAACCCAAAGATAACATCTCCTGGCCCGCTGTCACCACTTCGAGGGAGACTTTAGGCTTCAAGGCTGGTACCCCAACTAGTAGGTAATGAGTATCGCTTACCTCTAAGGCTTGGTAACTTGTAGGTTCAATCCCTGCATCCAAATTAATTATTGGCATGTCTCCCTGTATGCAGACAGGGTATTCTGGTTCGGCATTTATCGTGATTAGGTTGCCATTGATAATGTATTTGAGTTGCTGATGGAGGGTGGATGGCACAGCTCCTGCCATGTGGATCCATGGCCTGCCCAACAATAAGTTGTATCCAGTAGTGATGTTGAACACCTAGAAAGATACATAGAAAGTGTGTGGACCAATTTCCAAAAGAAGCTCAATTTCTCCTATAGCCTCTCGGCGAGATCCATCGAAAGCACGGATAACCACATGACTGGTTCTGATCCGATTTGGGTTAATCTTCATTCTCTCCAAGGTTTCCTAGGGACAGATGTTTAGGGACGATCCTCCATCTATTAGCACACCTCCGATCACATACCCTGATGACATTACCGCTATGTGCAATGACTTGCGATGACCCGTCCCTTCTGCGGGTATATCATTGTCAGTGAAAGATATCACATTGCTATTGAAGATGTGTTCTACCACGTGACGAAATTTCTCGGTATCCACTATTTTTGGCAGATGGGCTTCTTCCAGTACTTTCACCAGAATGTTACGATAATCCACTGATGATAAGACCAGATCTAGGATGAACATCTACTTGGGTACATCTTTTAGGCTTTGCAGCACTTTGATTCCGTTCTGTCCTATTTTATTGAGGAACTCTTCAATTTTCTCTTCAGTCACCTTCCCTTTGGCTTTGATAACTGATTTAATCACCCGCTGAGGCTGGTACAATGAATTCTCCTTTGGTACAATGGCAATGTTATTTTAAGTTAAACCTTCATCATTCTCGTAGTTCCATGGAACTTTCTTCAGACTGATCACTGGATACTGGGGTCTGAAGATATTGTGTTTCTTGGACCCCTTTCCCTAGTATCATTAGGGTTCTGAGAGCTGGCTATTTATCACAGGAAATAATAGCCACTGTATCCTGACTTCATGCAGTGGGAATAAAGAGAGTTTCTTCATCTGGGAGGCCATAATCCTAATTTCCTCTTATCAGTTCATCGCTTTCAATCATATTCTGAATCAATTTATGAAGTCCCCATCAATCTTCAGTGTCATGATCGGATGCATTGGAGACATACTGACAGATTTATTCAGGCTTGAATTTCATGGATCGAGGATTTACCGGGGGTAATAAGTCTAAAACCATTCCCTCATTGATTAATATTTTGAGGATCTCTTTTATGGGTTGATTCAAATTGGTGAAATTCCTTTGAAAGGCGAATTCCCAACCAGCCTGGAACTTCTCCTCCTTGGCTACCCTGTCGGCCCAGGGTTCATGTTCATGAAACCGATAATGATCCCTCATAGCAATAGGGCTAATCTCAAAGGTAGGCGGACTTATCACCTATTGGTTGGATTGGTTTATCAGCTAACTAGTGATCTGATGTTGGTATACAACCAATTCTGTCAACTGTACCACCTGTTCCTTGATAGACTTAATCTCTTGTTCTATAAGGAATCGCCTTTCTGATAACTCCCAACTGTCTGGGCTGGATTGAGTTGATTCTCCGATGTATCGGAGGTATTTGGATCCTTCTCCATTTTGAGTGCTAATCATGTTGACACCCTCCTTTTTGTGCTGAGGGAGGGGATTGTCTTGTACGTGCGGCTGCTCTAGTTTGGTCACCACAATCTCTCCATTGTCAATCAAGTCTTAAATTTTGTGTTTGAGAGACCAACAGTCTTGTGTATCATGGCCCGGAGATCCGGAATGGTAAGCACACTTTTTTCTTGTATCAAAATTTCATCCACCGGTATTGGTGGGTGGAAGGAGTTGAACGATCTTTTTCTGTGCCGTCAACAGTTTTAGCACATTTTCGAGTGAATCCCCTAGGAGGTGAAAGTTCTTCGACGCCTGGCCTGCATATTTTTCTGAAATGGGGGGTTTGAAGGTTGTGCTGGAGCTTAAAAAGGGGAATAATTCCTCCTTTGAATGGGCATGCTTCTTGAATCACCCCTCTAATTCTGTCCTTGCAATACTAAGGACACTTCTTCGTCTTTCTTCTTATGTGCTCTCCGGGGATTACTCCCATAACTCCCAGACTGGATATGTTCGGCAACGGCTTCTAAGGCGGTCAGATCCTTTATCTTCCCAGATTTGAGCCCCATTTTTGTCATTTCGCCGTGTTTGATCATTTCTGAGAATGGCTTTCCTATGCCTGCTAGGACTCTTTCATAATACAGGGCTTCTTGCATGTCGATGAAGGTTATAACTATCTCAAACTCAGTCATAGGTGGAGTGACTTGTGCAGCCATTTGTCTCTTGCGTTGAGCATATTCTCTGAATGACTCAGTGTTTTATTTCTTGATTTTGGTTATTTGATATCTGTCTGGAGCCAGTTGAGACTGGAAATTGTATTGATTAAGGAAGGCATGTGCTAGCTCTTCCCAGCTGTGAATTTTAGAGTTGTCTAGATGGGCATACCAAGCTCTAGCCTCTCCGTTCAGACTTTTCTGGAATAACTACATTAGGAGTTTCTCGTCCTCGGCATAGGATCCGAGGTCTCCAATAAACACCTTTAAGTGAGTGTAAGGGTCTCCCAATCCATCGTACTTCTCAAAATCAGGGACTTAAAATTTTTCAGGATAACGGGCCACAGGAAATATTCATCACTAAATAATTAGCACTATCAAATGCCCCAATCTCTTTGATGGACCGGATGGTTTCTTCCATCTGTTGGACTTTCTTCAGAATGTCACCAACATCTTGTTCTTTGTTAAAGACGGTGACTTCAGGGGTTTTGTTGATAGTATCCTGGTTCTGTGGTCCAGGAATCTGAGTATCTATTTTTCCGGTCTTTTGACTGCCAACGGGTGTTCCTGGTTCTGTGTGACCCTGTGCTTGTTTCCCTTTAAGAGCTTTACTTTGCTCTCTCAAGAAACTGGCCAATTTGGCTATTTGGTTCTTCAGTCCTTCAAACTCTTCCCTAGAGACAAGGGTGGATTCTGGCTGAGCACTAGAAGTCATGTCCAAAGATGGACTTAGTGCTTTCTTAGACTTCGATCTAGTGACAGTACCAATTTTTCACCTACAATAAAATGTAGGCGTGTCAATTTCCTCAGGTAGGTAGGGATAGGATGCATGCAATGATGTGTTTTTAAGGTTTTTTAATATTATCCTGCAAAACTGAGGTCAGTTGTTTTGATGACAGGATAACATGACATGATATACAAAAAATACATAACGTATATTTATATTATGATATCTACATTGTGCTATTTACATTGGAATTGAAAAACTAGCCATTGAATTTGAGAGAGGAATGTATGAAGAAGCTTCCCTTCGGGTTTGGTTAATCAGAGGCTGACCTATTTTAGGCTACTCTCGCGGCTTTTTCGGCATGAAGGTTCCCAGATCATCGCAATCTACTAGAGGAGAAATTAATCCGATCTTTCAACTGGAGCGAATTTGAGTGGTGCTTTTTCATAAACCCCAAAGACTTAGCCGTCCTCTAAGACATTACTCTATCACCGATGGGTTTTCCTCCTTGTGGAGGAATCACACAACATACATTTACATACATCGCATCTCACCGTATGCATATGATAACATTGGTGCGAAGCACTAATATTTGTGTGAAGCACTAATAAAGCAGGGAAGAAGTCATTCGCATTCATTTAATATAAAGTTGCAGCATTCACGCATTCATTCAATGTAAAGACACAACATTCACACATACACAGATATGAAAGGGAAATTTGAAAAGATTTGAACGCGGCCTAAGCTCTCTACTGTCCCCAGCAGAGTCGCCACCTGTCGACGTCGGGAAAAAATTGCGAGTCGAGTTAGACCCGAATCTTTCACTCTTCCTAAGTTTTGTTTACCCTTATTCTTTTTATTGTGAAAAAAAGGTTTTAAAGGGTTTTTTTTAGAAAAAGGCCAATATGTATCATGTTGACGATTTGAACATTTTACAGAGTTGCCAGTTGGTAGTTTTGAAATGATTGTACCAACTCAATCGATTTTTGTTTGAAAATAAGACCAATTGTTGGATGCTGTCGAAACTTGATCATTAAAACCAAAGTTCTAAGTTCGGGGGCTTGGTTAAGTGTGGGGAAGGTGTTAGGCACCCCACAACTCCCGTGTAAATAAGGTACCGCATCTTTTCAATATTTCCCTTTTAAATCTGCAATGTGTGTGTGAATGCTGGAATAAATTGGGCCTATGTTTTGATTAATTGAAAGTATGAATGTGCTTCGTTAAACCTATATACGAAAGGGTTTGCTTTGATTTGCAAAAGTTTCATTTTTAGACAAGATTATTAAAATGATGTTTTAAAAGGTTGATTTTCAAACCCTTATGTTAACATATGAATTGAAGCATATCGATACTTCAGTTTTATCTTTTCAGCCTTTTGGCTCAATTTGAATGGTGATTGTCGAGCTACGAAGCATCTTCGACCACAGAAATATATACAAGTGTTGGTCTTCTCATGGGCATGACAACCATCAGAGTTACTCTGACACGACAAACCATTATTCTCATTATGTTGAGACCTTAAACTCGGATAACCGGTCTAAGGTCTTTCGGATGTATAGTTTATAGAAAAACTGGCAGGGTACATTTGTAAAGTGGAGTTTGTCCATCGTGGAAATCAGCTTCAGATCAGTTTGATCATGAATTCCACGATTCCTAGGCTCATATAGGGAAGCCAATAAAACCTGCACAGTTCAAATATGCACAGAAAATATATATTTACATCTAGATGTTTCCAGAACCAAGGATTCATCAATAAATCCTGGCTCGCGAGTAGTTGAAGCGTCTCATTCCCACTAGATAGCGATCTAAGGGCCGCAAGGTTTCTTTTCAGAACTATAACTAGAAAAATGCCAGATTTAAGTAAATCTCAGCCATTCTAGCTTCCTGGTTCCGTCTGGACCTATTTTGAACCATTTAAAAGCTAGAGTTGACGAGATTTAAAGAAATCTAGTTCGCCCGAAGAGATGTCAGTGCCGATTCATATCAAATGAATATTTAAAGTAATACTTCAATTATAAATGAGTAAAGAAATATATATATATATATATATATATATATATAATTATATATATATGAAAGATGTAAAGGGCGATTGGTTTTCACTCCGATGCCTGAACTGGAATGTAAATATATATATATATATATATATATATATATATATATATATTTATAAAAGCTGTAAAAAAGTCACGGAGTAATCTAGGCTTGACATAATAGAAATATATATATATAAAAGTGGTAAAGGGCGGTGAGTTTTCACTCCGATGCCCGGACTGAAATGTAAATATATATATATATATATATATATATATATATATATAAAGATATAAAAAAGCCACGGAGTAATCCAGGGTGGACAGAATGTAAATATATATATATAAAAGTTGTAAAGGGCGACGGACATTCTATCCTTTACCCAGACAGAAAATGTAAGTATATATATATATATATATATATATATATATATATATATACTTATAAAAGCAGTAAAAAAGCCACAGAATAATCTAGGCCAAACTGGAATGTAAATAATATATATATATATATATATATATATATATTAAAGTAATAAAAAAGCCACGAAGTATAAATCCAAACCCAAGTAAGTCAGAAATATATATATATATATATATATATATATAAAAGTAGTAAACTATCTCGAATTTGACATCCAGGCTTAACAGAATTAAAAAGTTAGTATATATACAGTTAAATATAGACAAAAAGTAGTCAAACCGGGACTGGGAAGATAACCCAGTTCAGTGAAGGGAATATATACATATATATATAAGTTGTTAAAAGTGACGGATCGTCGATCCGAGTTGTAGAAATGCCATAAAATGCGTTTATGTAATAAAATATACAAAAAGTAAGCAAAAAGGGCCACGGAACTGAGTTCAGGGCATAATCAGAAAGTGAAACTTAACGTGCAAGTGTATAAAAGTGCAATGAAGTAATATGAACTTTTTGATAGTAAAAATACTCACAGTGGACTTCTACACGGGCTTTTTGCCAAATCGTAGGCTTTAAACGTCCGTTTCTACCGGTTAATTTTTGATATGTGGTAGCATAGGAGTATATCTACGTGTTAGAGTAATAAAATTTGGGTTTGGAGTACAAGAGTGGGGCTAAGAAACCAAACTGGCAGAAGTTTAGAGCGTTTTTCGATATAAAATGAGCTACGGGTGCACGTTTATTTATAAACCAGATGTAAGCGGGTCTACCTGCGGCAGTCGCAGTTAGAGGTGCGGCTCCACATGGCAGAATGATTGGTAGTCTTCTATATATTACAGCCACAAAGAAGTCTAGAAGAATGATTGGTAGTCTTCTATATATTACAGCCAGTAGACCTAACATTATGTTTAGTATCTGTAAATGTGCTAGATTCCAATCAAATCCTAAGGAATCACACTTAATTGCAGTGAAAAGAATATTTCGTTACCTCAAGGGAACTACATATATAGGCCTATGGTATCCTAAAGGTCAACCATTTGATCTTGTTTGTTTCTCAGACTCTGATTATGCTGCTCATCATATTGATCGAAAAGTACAAGTGGCACATGTTAGTTTCTAGGTGGATGTTTAGTTTTTTGGTTCTCTAAGAAACAAAACTCAGTATCCATCTCAACCACTAAAGCAGAATATATAGTTGATGCATGATGTTGTGCACAGATATTATGGATGAAACAAACCCTGACTGATTACAATAAAAAGTTTAACTGTGTCTCAATTCTATGTGATAATACTAGTGCTATAAATATGAGTAAAAATACTGTATTACATGCTAGATTAAAACATATAGATATCAGACATCATTTTTTACGCGATCATGTAAACAGTGGCATTATCAAGTTAGAACATATCGACACAGAATTAAACATTGCAGATATATTTACTAAACCTTTAAGCTCTGAAAGATTCTGCAAACTACGTCTGGATTTAGGTATGTTACATATCTCACCCTAATTATTATTACATTTAAATTTTTTTTATCACTTATAATTAGTTAATAATTTTATTAATTTAAAATTTTATTATTAATTTTTTTAAAAAAAATTATTATTACAGTATCAATATACATTCTAAATTTCTCTTCCTATTAATATATTTAATAATATATAAATATTTCCATATTTTATAGTTGACATTCTTAATACATATATATATATATATATATATATATATATATATATATAGTTTACATATGTAACTCTTTGCATTTTAAAATTCTCTTCATATTTTATAATTAATATATATATATATATATATATATATATATATATATATATCTTGTTAATATTCTTTTCAAAAATTAATTTTTTTTGGTAGAATTATGTTCTTATATATATTTTTTAAATTACTATTTTTTTTCTCATAAAGATTATTTATTTATATACTTAATAATCAAATTTATTTTTAAATATTTTTTAACTATTTATTCTTACTTAATACATATCTATATATGTATTTATATAAATTTATCAAGATCAAATCTGGGTTGTTGATCTAAGGAGCCAATCTAACGGTCAAATCCATATTCAATCCGAGGCTACTTATTCCAACCAATCAGGAGCTACATTCACCAAACACACGGATCGAGCTAGACAACCGTTGGATCATCAACAGAAATCACAATCCGATTTTAGTCGTTCGATCAAAACTAATCGATCGATTCAAATGTTTAAAATGATCGGGTCAATCCTGATCGTCTATCAAATCTGAGATTAACTCTCAACCATTCGACCACCTTAATTAACCTAAATATAAATAACAAAAATTATATTTTATTTTCATTTTCTCACTTCTCTCTCTCTCTCTCTTCTGTCGATTCTCTATCTTCTTCTTCATCTCTCTCTTCTCTTTCTCTCAAACCCTAATCGTCTTCCATCAAAAAATTTCTGATTTCTAGTCAAAATTAGGAAAATCTAAACCGATCAATCGGTTCTACACCATCGACTTAGTCTATCTACCGATCGATCTTCATTTTTCTACTGTCAGATTTCTTGTTTCGTAAAGTTTGATAAAAAAGGACAAAAATTTTTCTTCTTCGATCTTCAAAACCTAGTTCTTCTGGTAAGTCCTCTATTATAGTTTTTGATCCAATGGATCAAATTTTTTTTATTATGTGTGTATATACATATATATATATATATATATATATATTTCAAAATATATAAATTTATATATAGTTCAATATATATATATAGAGATCTTAAATTTATCTCTTATATTTTTTTTGGGAGCCGACTCTACCGATTCTTGTGTCACAAATCTTCAGTCTTGTTAATAGTTTTCAAAACTTAGTGTCTCAGATTTTCGTGTTTATTTTTATATCGTCAAAAATCAGTAGCCACATGTTAGTTTAAATTTTTTACAAAAAAAAAATTTCTCTTATTTTTTTTGAACCATAATTTTAAAAAAAACACACAAAAACCTTAATTTTTCTTCGATTTTTTTTTCTTTCTTTTGATAATGAAAAAAAAAACTTTATAAAAAAAACACAAAAACCCTATTTTTTTTCTATTCTTTTTCGATAGTTGAAAAACCATATTTTTTTAAAAACCCTAATTTTTTTAACTTTGAAAAACCTTAATTTCTTTTATTGACTAAAATTGTTTTTCTTGTACTTGTATGCATCTTCACACATATATTTATGTCTATTCTAACAATCTATTTCAAGTATGTATGAATTACTTTGGGTGCCGGGTTTCAAAGATTTAAGAAGTGAAAACATTTGTATCCAGCAAATGAGCTTGCAGGTAATATCTTTTCTCTCTTTCTGTATATAGCAGTGCACGATATACACTGTGAGGGTTTTGAATAATTTTTTTTTGTTCTGATGGGATTTAAGCAAATGTCAAATCGTTGCTTAAGTTTTTCTTCTGATAACATCTATACTGAATTGGGATATATGACATGTTTACTGTTATGGGTTAAAACCTCAAGGTTTGAACCTCTGTTTTGGGTTAAACTTTCATTTCTATCTGATATAGTATACTGGTTGCTCTATTTTTCTAACTGCCCAGGAATATGTGACCAGTATCTACATATTTTAAATGAATAAATATATGACAAAATTTGTGCTATATTTATTGATTTTTCTTTCTGTGAAATAGCATGCTCACGTACTCTCTGTCTTTACAAAAATTATTTTCAACATGAGGTCACCATAACAAATGTTGAGCTGCTTGGACTAATTTTTTTGGTGTTGACTATCTGATTCAAAAAGTAAATAATAAATTGATGAGACAGTTTCTTTTTGATATACTTGATTATACTCTATGAGGCTCAAACAAGTCATATCTATACTTTATATCCTCTGAATGTCTATGTCAGATAACTGAACACCTACCACTGTATACATTAAACATTGGAAACCTTCACTTATCTACCACTTCTATAAATGGCAAATACACAAACTCACTGCATATGTCCTTCACCTCTATGTGTCTGTCTTTATCTGTCTGCATTTTTCATTCAAATCTTTACATTGTCTTTTTCAAATGGAAGAAGTCTATTCTTCAAAACGAAAGAAGTTGTCGCTCCTTTCTGAATTGCATTCTGATATCTTTGCACCACAGTTGCTCACTATACCTGCACAAGTGAAGTATAGGCACTTAAGACACAATCTCATGCCTGGGATGGCTACCTCTTTTAACATATTTTTTGAATTATTGGATAAAATTAAAAATGTTGGTTAGGATTGTTTGGTGATTTTTTCAAGTAGACAAATCTACCCTGCACTCATTGTAGAGTTTTATTCCCACATGACCTTTGTTAGAAATTCATTTGGTCTATTAACTGCCATCTCTACATGCATACAAGGTCAACAATATATCATTGATGAACAACTGATTTTAAATGCATTGCATCTAAGCACCAGTATGTTAGAACTTTCAAGAGTCAATGACTATGCTCATCCAATAAGCATCTCTACCAGTAAGTGCATGACATTTAAACACAACCTGGCTACTGTTACTGATCAGTTGGTACCTGCTCAATTTGTTGATAAACCATGTAAAGTAGGGTGTGAGTTTTTCACTCCATAATGTCAGTTTCTTGCTCGAATATTTAGATACAATCTCATGCTTGTCAGGGAAAACAAACTGTTTCATCCTTTTGATTTAGAACTGATAAAATGTGTCTTGAATCAGCATATGCCTTATAATCTGCCATACTTTCTGCTAAGTTCTTTTGAGTATTGCTATCATCATAACTATCTGGGTTTTGGTCTTGTCCCCACTCCTATATTTTAATATCTTGGTGCAAATGTGCTTAACCATCAGACACAGTATGTGAAAAGTAGCAATATTGTCTCTCGCCTAAATCTTCCCCTAAAACCACTTATGATATTTGATCCAGAAATGACTGAGTCTCCTGAACCTCACTAAAATTTACTGTCTCAAATTGATGCCTTAAAAATTTTAACTCAACTTTCTCTGAAAAATCAAACCAATCTGTTGAGTCAAATAGAGTCCCTTCAATTTTCTGTGCATCACCTTTGAGATATGCTATACATGTTGATGGAGCTTTAGAAGATATCTGTACCATCCTACCATCTCTCTACTAGCACCATTTCAGCTTAGGCTACTCAGCCTGACCAGAATCCTACAGAATATCCTCTTCCCTCTCTTGGGTTACATTTCTCTTATGATCCTATCCGAATTCGGGATAACTGCACATTAACACTAACAAATACTAACTATGCATGATATATTTTATCTTTTCTAGCATGCTCTCCTGCAGGTTGTTAAAGAATTATGTTTAAATACTAACGTTTTCTGCAGGTTTTGAACAACTCTTTTATTCCCCACTTTTTGTATTGACAAAAGGGGAGAAGAAAATATATTATTAATTGCAGTAGACACTCGAAATTTGGCATTTCTATTACTAACCCTGAAAGAGGGTAAAACCATCTTTTTTCTTTTCGATCACAACCCTGAAGGTATAACAGCCCCGGTGACAACACCGGGATGTCAAATGAAGCCCCGGTCACTATACCGGGATGTCAGCAGCCCCGACGACAACCCCGAGATGTCAAGCTCAACCCCGGTCACTATATCGGGATGTCAAGTCAAACCCTGATAACACAGGGATGTCAGGTGAAGCCCCGGTCACTATATTAGGATGTCAAGCAGCCCCGCCGACAACAACGGGATGTCAAGTGAAGCCCCGGTCACTATACCGGGATGTCAAGCAACCCAGACGATAACCCTGAGATGTCAAGTAAAACCCCAGTCACTATACCGGGAGGACAAGTCAAACCCTGGCAACACCGGGATGTCAAGTGAAGCCCTTATCACTATACCGGGATGTCCAGCAGCCCCGACGACAACCCTGGGATGTCAAGCTCAACCCCGGTCACTATACCTGGATGTCAAGTTAAACCCCGGCAACCTCGGGATGTCAACCGAATCCCCGGTCACTATACCAGGAGGTCAAGCAGCCCCGGCAACACCAGAATGTTAAGTGAAGCCCCGGTCCCTATACCGGGATGTCCAGCTACCCCGGCGACAACTCCGGGATGTCAAGCTCAACCCTGGTCATTATACCGGGATGTCAAGTCAAACCCAGGAAACACCGGGATGTCAAGTGAAGCCCCGGTCACTATACCGGGATGTCAAGCAGCTCCGGCGACAACCCCGGGATGTCAAGTCAAGCCCCAGTCACAACCCGGGAGGTACAAGAGCCCCGGCAACGACACTGGGAGATCAATTCAACCTTCAAAGATAGCCCCGAAGCATTACATCATTCACAAAGACAACCCTGGGAGGCCAAAGCAACCTTGGAGACAACCTTGAGGACCAACAAATTCGACTGGTATCAAAACCTCAGAGACAACCCCGAGAAAATAGTCAAAAACTGTGTCAACACAGGAGACACAATCAAAATCAAGCCAAATTGATGCAATGAAGGTCAAAAAGAACCATAACATTGATCCCGAGTGAAAACAACACAATACAGCTCAACAGATAAACTGCGAAGAAACGAAGATCTGGTTATAAACCCATCTTCATGGATTCGAAAAAGGTTAAGTCACATGTCATTGTGAAACTATCGGAAAGGGCTTTCTGGAAAGGTATAGCACGCGTCAAACGGACACTCTGATCAAAAGTTAGAAAGTTTTGAACCTGACATCGCGTTGCTCGGAGTGTACGTACTTTAAGATGATGGGACCCACCAGGTGGACCCCACAATGGGGAACTGCAGGTAGAGGTACAGTAGCCGCGGGCAGACCTACTACCATCAGGTCTTTAAAGATAAAACCCCCTTGCCAAAAAAAGAAGAAGAAATAGGAAAACGCTCTAAAACTATGGCCATTTCGTTCCTTAGCCCTACTTCTTGCACTCCAAACTTTAATTTTATTATTCTAACATATTTGTATATGTATATTCTACGACATATCAAAAATTAACCAGTGGAAACATCCATTTGAAGCCTACTAAGTGGCAAAAAGCCAGTGTAGTAGTCCATTGTAAGTATTTTTACGATCAGAACTCGTTTCCTACTTTATTACTCATATTTACACGTGCACTTAAAGTTTTATTTTCTGGTTTTGCCCGGAACTCAGTTCCGTGGCTATTTTTGCTTACTTTTTAGTACATTTTAGTACATATATACGTTTTTTGCATTGGAACATCCTGGATCGTCGATCCGTTGCTTTTACTCGCTTTTATGTACATATATATATATATATGTATATATGTATATATACGTACTAACTTGTTCGGTCTGGATCGCTAATTCGTGGTACTTTTAGCTTTATTATATATATAACTGACTATATATACTAATTTTCAATTCTGTCAAGCCCGGATTGCAAATCCGTGGTAGTTACTGCTTTTATATATATAACTATATATATATATATATAAATTTTTCTGACTTCGTTTGGCCTGTATTGCTAATTCGTGGCCTTTATTGTTTTAATATATGTATATACTAATTGTATAAATTAACATTTATATTTCAGTTTGGCCTGGATTGAAAATCTGTGGCCTTTTTACCGCTTTTATAAATATATATATATATATATATATATATATATTTACATTCCCGTTGAGCCTGGAGAAAATCGTGGCTCTTTACCGCTTTTATACATATATAAATATTTACATTCTGTCGAGCCTGGATCTTTTCGTGGCTCTTTACAGCTTTGTTATATATATATATTTATATTCTGTCAAGCCTGGATTATTCCGTGGCTCTTTTACAGCTTTTATAAATAAATATATATATATATATATATATATATATATTTACTTTTTTTGTCAAGCCTGGATTATTCCATGGCTCTTTTACAGCTTTTATAAATATATATATATATATATATATATATATATATTTACATTTCTGTCCGGGCTTAGGATTGCAAATTCATCGCCCTTTACAGCTTTATATATATATATATATATATACATTTATGTCCGGGCTTGAGATGTGAAATCCGTCGCCCTTTACAACTTTTATATATATATATATATATATATATATATATATATATAGATATTCTTGATTCATAGTGATTAAATATCTGCCTCAATTATTCATTTAATATGAATTTGTTTTAATATAAATTCGGCGAATTAGATTTATTTCAATCTAGCCCTGTCTACTTTTCAAACGGTTCAAAAATAGGTCCAGCCAGAACCGGAAAGCTAGAATGGCTAAGTTTTATTTAAATCTAGCTTTCTTTCTAGTTTTGTTATATATTAAAGCAACTTCGCGATCCCTATATAGTGGGAACGAGAAGCTTTGGCTACGAGCATGCCAAGATTTAACTGATGAATCCTTGGTTTTTGCAACGTCTGAATGTAAATATACATTTTCTGTCAATATCTGTTCTGTACAGGTTTACTTGGCTTCCTTCTGTGAGCCTAGGAATCATGGGATTCATGATCAAACTAATCCGAAACTGATTCCCACGATGGACAAACTCCACATTACAAATGTACCCTACCAATTTTTCTGTAAAAATGTACATCCGAAAGACCTTAAAACGGTTATCCGGGTTTAAGGTCTCAAATATAATGAAATAATGGTTTGTCGTGCTAGAGTCACTCCGATGGCTATCAT